>CM066325.1:62565228-62727728 GCA_033807775.1 Saussurea involucrata
AGGCTCTGTGATGTCACCTTTTGTGGTGCAGCTATAAGATCATCTCTGCACATTCAAATCTGGACTGATTTCATCATTTAATAAAGCAGCTTGATGCATCTTCCTGCATATCCAAATCAGAAGACCAATGAGCGCCCATCTCTGAGTTTTGATGCTCATGCATCTGATAACTTTTGATAGCAAAATTTTGTGCCATGTCTGTGATAAGTCCAGCTGAACAATGGAAAGAAATGCAGCAGCTCGCTTGATTGGAAAATCCCTGTCGATGACCAGAGCTGCTGAAGACATGCTTTGGACATTCTTTCAGAAGCTCTGCATATTACAACTTATGCGCATGAAGTGGCTTAATCTTTGTGATCTGCTTCTGTATTGGAAGCTATTCTGATAGCAACAACTTAAGAACTTTCTGCTATGATTCTTGAATACAACATATTGGAATTTAAAATCTGTATGATCACAGATCATAAGCTGCCAAAACTCACAATTCTCGAATAGCAAGCTTTCAAAACTGAACATTCTGCTGCTACCTCTTGCTGCACAGAATCTGTCCCAAGCCAGAACACAACAGCAAATTCTGCTGTTGTTGCACTTTTCTCATATTACATGTCCATTTGCAATCAGTTCAACATAAGAATCACCTAAATTAGCAATCAGCCCAAGTTTTTGATTACTTGAGTCATCCTCATAACAATCCAATTCTGAATTAGATTCTTAATTCCATCTATCTGCACAAAAACCTTATGTCCAAATCTGAAATATGCTTGTTAGCTGCTGTTAATTTGTAGCAGTAAACACATGCCCAAAAAAAATGGTTTGCTTCAACTTCTTCACATCTGGACGAAATTCAGCTTGAAGTCTGGATCAACACAGACATCAACAACTTCTGCATTTACGGGCAGATCTTTGATCTGTCAAGGCTGCACACACTCAAATTAGCTTGAGATCAACTATGATCATCTATGATTTAAACTCTAAACATGTTCTTTGAGGTTTGTTTGCTCATAAAGCTTCAACTAAACAGCAGCAGTTTATTTGCAGGATCTGTATGAGCTATTTTTGACAGCAACCATCATTCAGCTTCCAGCTTTGAATTTGAACAACAACAACTCTTTATGTTTTGAACTCAGATCCCGTTTTGATTGAAACAACAGCTTGTTGTTTGGCTATTTGAGCACTCTGACTGCTGAAAGGTCTGCATAAGAAGTGTCAGCTGGTCTGGGTAGCTTCTGATCACAGGATTGAGGTCTGCACACAAGTTCAAGCATATCTGCACAGATCTAAACAGGTTTCAATTAAGCTCTTTTATTCTGAAAACAATAGCATTTTGCAACGAAATTTTGCAACTTGGGTTTTGTGATTTTGGAACTTTCAGAACTTCAAATCACCATAACTCGCTCAACAATCAGAACTTTGCAATGAAATTTTTCAGGGTTACTCGAAATGTGATTCTGAACACATTCTCTGTGAATGTTTTCTACTAAAAACACCTACAACTATGAGTTCGATCACACCACATTAAACTGGACTTTTTCAAAAAAAAATCATTCAAAATCAACAAATTGATTTATAAACAATTATGAACAATAAAACCCTGTCTTGATCTGAATTCAGAAATGTGCAAAAGTCCAAAAAATCATTTAAGACTGAGTTCTGTACTATTGTGCACAGAATTCAAAAACAACTGAAGTATGAGTGTTAGTCCTAGATTGATCAGGTAACAACGAATCAATAAACAATAACACGAACAATTGATGATTTCAACTTATCATCCCTCTCATATTCATGATTCGAGATAGTTACAAAGGTTAGAATGAAGAACACAACTATCTCTCTCTCTCTCTAGTGAATCTTTAGGAATGATAATCAATTGCTAACCTAATTTCTAAGACAAACATCACCTTATATACCTAGGCTTTAAGCACCACGGCCCATGGCCCATCATCCTAAACTAAGCCCTTTTATAATTAAAGGCTATTACAAAAGGATTAATTAAACTAATAAAGCACTATATAACTATTTATATATCTTTCTAATATGTAGGACATTTATGGTCCTAACAATCTCCCCCTAAAGATATATAAATAAAATCGGTCTTGAAATCTTCAGATCTTGATATTCTCTCCTTCTTGAATCTTTGAAAATGCAATGATGTTGCTTGTCTTCATGTCTTTCGATGCCCCCCCTTGAATATAGCTCTTATCTTCATATCTTCAGCGAATCTTTCTTTGAATCGCGATTTGAATTTGCTTTCAGCTTCAGCTTTAAGAACTTGTAGAACCAATATGCTCGATGGAGGAAATAATTCGAAGCGAACACCACTTGATAAACGATGAGAAGAGTTGATATGAGAAGAGTTGATCATTTGTAAGCACTTTGAAGTCTTTTCGGAATTTGGAACTTGACCGTTACTCCCCCTTGGCTTTTGCATGGGGACTTCTTTACTCCCCCTCGGCTTTTGCTAACTCCCCCTCAACTAGATCTTTGGTGTCTTTGAATCTGTACCCTTTCTCCCCCTCATGATGAGTAGGAGCATCCGGAGCATCATGCACGTTCAAAGACAAAAATGACGAGTAGCAAAAGAATCCAGATAAAACATTAAGTAACCAGAAATGGGGTAATCATCTAACACAGAAACACAAAAGTAACTGTTATCACAACAATTTAAAAAATTGTGTGGCCTATGTTCAGAGTTGGCAAAGGGGTATCTCTGATAGGACTTCCAGTTATCACTGAGGTAATATATAAAAAATTACTCCTCAAACTGTTCCGACAATATCACGAAGATATGCAATGGGAATCACAAAGACTCATGCATGTGTGAAAGAAAATAAATTCTATCTTTTTTTGGCTCAAAATTTGATTTAACCTGGGACGCAAGTTAAAATCAATTGACACAGTGAATAGAATGTGAAGTTCGGAGACCGGAGATGATGTCTTTCTGTTTTAATATCTAAGACCTCCGAGTGAGGAATAGGTAGATTATGTGCTAGTCTCCGTGAATATGTGAAACAAGCATCTGTTGAGAGATACTTGAGTGGCTGGGTGGGGTGACACGAGTTATCGACATTGGGTCCATGTATGTTTCAATATTCATCTCCAAAGAACGAGAATGAATAGATTGTGTGGTTACCCGGATAACTGACTCGGTTTGGTAAGGACCAATAATTCTTTTAAGTCCTGTCACATCCTCACCATATTCTTTTCTCTCCAAACTCATCTATCAAGCTAGACCCCTCACTGTTGTCTAGATATGATGTGTTTCTTGGGTAGGTCCTTCCGGTTCTGGCTTGACCATAGAAACAATGTAATACCTAACACTCCTTTCATGCATCGAGTATAACAGTTAAGTAAAAACAGTTATGTACGAGTTCTAAACTGAAATGTTTAGAAGTCGAAACTTTTAAGAACGAGTCCTGATCTGAAGTGATCAGAAGTCATTGTTTGAAATACCAGAGGTTCAATAAACAAGATCAAGCGCAAAACAGATAGACTCAGTAAGCACAGTATTTTGCACAAAAAAAAAACAATGATCAGAAAGTTTAATTGTGAAGAACAAGTCACAATTAATATATCAGATAAGAACATAATCATTTGCAAAATAGCGAACTTGGAAAACAACTAGGAATTCAAACGAGTGTATTTCCATCGAAAAAATCAACAAATATGAGAGACATGGAAATAACTAAGTCAAGAAAAATGACACGTGGCAATCATGGAATTTAAAATAGGAGAATAACAAACACAAGTAAGTTATCCAAAATGCATTGCCACGGTCTTTGAATTCAGTTGAAGTTCACTTACCTTTCATAGTACTCCCCCTCAAGTGTGGCATAACCTTTGAATGCAGTCATGTGGAAAGAATCTTCTAATTTAAATGCACATGACATGTCTGCAAGACGGATTAGACAGATTTTGGTATCCATCTGGTGATGGATCCTTGACGGTTAGATGCCCTATGAGGACCAGGGATACTATACGTACCATACCAATAGTTAGCACGATCTTTCTTTACAAAGTCACTAGTTCCACAATAAGAACAACACAGCTTTTGTGCAGATAAGCTGATTAGTTTATTAACAGAATAACCCCGATCAGTTTTCACAAAAGGTTTAGCATGAAAAGCTTTGTTGTTCTTGTCACTCTTAACATCGACAAATGACTTTGGAGTAGGAGAGGATACTTTAACTCTCCAAACCATGTTTACTTTCTTGAAGGTTTGATTATCTTTATTATCAACACGAGAATTATAGAAAAGATTGGAAGGTCGAATCTGATCTTTTGGAAAATCATTTGATTTGACAAAAATCATTGAATCAGATTTAACCATTTGTTTCTTCAAAGTCTCGGTTGCTAATCCAAATAATCTCTGTGTAAGTTTAGAAATCTCGGACTGCAAACTCTTTCTCTCTCTTGAAAAATCATCTTTTAAACATTTTGATCTAAAACCTTCAACTTTCCCTTTCTCAGACTCTTTGATTAGAACGTTTAATTCCTTTTCTAAATCAGATATTTTCAAAGAGAGTTCTCCATTATTTTTAGAGAAAGATTGGCGTTCTAATTCAAACTTCTCTCTTTCTGAAATCAAAACATTTTCAAAGTCGAAGATCTGTTTTGAAAGTTTTAAAGACATAAGTTCAAGTCTCTTCTTTTCTTCAAGAGATTTGGTTGAAAGACCAGACTGCTTTTGATTAAGCAATTGTCTTTCTTTTTCAAAACTTTCCTTTTCCTTTTCAAGAATCTTTTCAAGAGAAGTTAGTTTACATTTAAGCTCAAGGTTTTCACAGTTGATGAGTTTACCTTTCTCTTCTTCTTCAGCCAACTTCTCAGAATTATTCCAGATTTGAGATTTGAGCTCTTTCAGTTCTTTGATGTACTTATTACACAAGTCATTTGATCGCTTGATATTCTTTTCATGTAGCTTTGCTTTCTCTTTCTCAGTCTCCTTGATATCACCTCGTGATGATAGATCAGACAACTTCCTTTTCAGCTCAGAGTTTTCAGACTCTAATGCTGTTGCCTTTTCTTCAGATTTAGCCAACTTGTCAGAACAATTCCAGAGTTGAGATTTATGTTGCTTCAGTTCTTTGATGTACTTGTAGATCAAATCCTCTTTCTTCTCGATATGCGTTTGATGATTTGCTTGACACTCCACATTAATGCAATACGACATTGTTACCTGAAAAATTGATCGTTAATCGGTGTTGAATTTGAAGAGTCAACAATGCGGAAGAAAATCAAAAATTAAATTTGAAAAACAAATTTATAAAATAAATTCGTTTTCAAAACTTAAAATTTGATTATTGACGGTACGAACGAAATCAAACTTCGAGAATGAAACCAATCAAAAATTGCCAAACACAACTTACCGGATGGAATAGTAAAATTGTGAATTACCGAACAACAAAGAACTTACCGGGTACGAAGATACCGAATGGAGTCCGGACAAGATGGCTTACCGGGTGTTTAAGATTTTCACGAAAATTAGCACTTACCGGATGGATGAATAATCCGGATGAAAGAACACTTACCGGATGAAAAATTGTAGTGTACTTACCGGATAAAAATGTTCGCGACTTACCGGGTGAAATGTAGTTTCCGGATGCGATGAGATCTTACCGGATAAAACCCAACTATTACTTCAACATCAACAAAAAAATTATGCATTAATGTATTCTAATATGAAATGCATGTAGTTGAGAAGAAGAGTCTAAATAGCTGCTTCGATGGTTAACAATTAAAAGGAAGAAGTATATACATGCGATGATGTATGTATGTATGCATTAGATGGATGCATGCATGGATGAAGATATATATGTATGGTGTTTTATGTATGGCATGCAACTAAACCCAAAATGCTGTGTATGTACGTGGTCAACACAAGGAACAAATAGTCAGCAATGGGGGTTGGTATTGAATAAATCACTTCAGACTAAAAGTTTCATCCGGACAGTTGTTTTTGTGAGGTTTCCGGACAAATTGTTTTCATACGGAAAGTGAGTTTTCTCCCAAAAATTATATATCCGGACACTTAGGGACAAAAGGAACTATCCGGTAACTCAAATTTCTATCCGGTAACTTTGAGTTACCTGGTAACTTTGAGTTACCCGGACAGTTGAGAGAAAAAAAAACTTACCCGGAAACAACGGCTGTGATTGCAATTCTGATCTGGAATCGATAGGGTTGCTTGATTTCACTCCTGTAGGGTTAGATTTTGACCAATAACACAAAAACAAACACACCCAAATCGATTTCTATGCAAAATATGTCCTATTTTCCAATAATCACCACAAAACTTTAAGAACACCAAAAACTCAAGATTTGATTTTTAAAACACAAAATTAATACCTTTGAGTTCTTGTAATCGCATATAAAGTCTAGATTAAGGCAGTTAACCAATCGAGATATAGCTAACGAATTATTAAGACAATGAAAGAACTTTGCAAACCGATTGAAGAAATATTTTCTTCAAAAAAATTACTGCACTTTTACGAAAAACTTTTGGATGCTTTCTGGACCTCAAACGATTAATCCAACCGGTCAGAATGTGACACAAGATGTCCCAAAGCTACTGTCCAAAAGTCACGACGATCCGACGGTTCAATCTCCGGGAATAGGCGAAACGGCTGGCTGTGTTTTCCAGAAAAATCAACTACGAAAAATTAAACTTTTTTTTCTCGCTTTCGTTCGATTTCTTTCGTATCTTCAAATCACCGATTCAGCTCTGATACCAATTGCTAGTCCTAGATTGATCAGGTAACAACGAATAAATAAACAATAACACGAACAATTGATGATTTCAACTTGTCATCCCTCTCATATTCATGATTCGAGATAGTTACAAAGGTTAGAATGAAGAACACAACTATCTCTCTCTCTAATGAATCTTTAGGAATGATAATCAATTGCTAACCTAATTTCTAAGGCAAACATCACCTTATATATCTAGGCTTTAAGCACCACGGCTCATGGCCCATCATCCTAAACTAAGCCCTTTTATAATTAAAGGCTATTACAAAAGGATTAATTAAACTAATAAAACACTATATAATTATTTATATATCTTTATAATATGTAGGACATTTATGGTCCTAACAATGAGTCTTAAACTGAGTGTTTTAAGAGTCATATTGAACTTTGAAGCCTGAGTCCTTAACAGATGTATTAAGGAGTCCACGTACCTGCAAGACAGATTAAAGAAGTTTTGGTACCATTTCATAATGGGTCCCTTTCTATTTGTAATTGGAGCTGTGTTCGGGTCATCTGGCTTGCCAGTTTTTGCTGGTTTGCCAGGTTCCTTCCTGTGACTTTTCTCACTTTGGGTCTTTGGAATTTTCTTTTGAAATGACCCATTTTGAACACATTTTGATCTAGAAAAATGGTTCTTTAATTTAAACAGAAGATCAAAGCATTTACAGTTATGAGAATGAAGAGATGAATGCTTAACAGAAACAAATGACTTTGGAGCATTTTTGACAGGAGTAGAGCTTTTGACTTTCCAAACCATTTTCACTCTTTTGAAAACAAGATTATCTGTATTATCAGCACAAGAGTTTGCTAAGTCAAATTCCTTAAGCCTTTTAGCTAAAACATATTTTTCTTTAAGATTCAAATCAAACTTCTTTAGAAGATCTGATTTACACATCTTCTCCAACATAATCTTGGTTGACAAATCAGATAGTCTTTTTGTCAATTTGGACATTTCAGCTTTAAAAACCTTTCTTTCTTTCTCAAAATCATCTTTCAAACACTTTGTTTGAAATCCGTCAACCTTCACATTTTCAGACTCTTTTCTTTCAAAATCATGCTCTTTCCTCTCCTTTTCAAGAGTTTTCTGTAATTCTGAGATTTTGCAAGATAATTTGGCCCTTAAGTCCTTAGGTGCTATTGAAAGATTTTTGCATTTTTCTTTTAAGATAGCATTTTCAGACTTATATTTCTCAGTTATTCTCTTTTGAACTTCTAGCTTTTCAGATAGTGATCTAATCTCAAGCAGTTGTTCATTAGAAGTGGCCTTATGGGAATCTAACCGTTCAGCAATATATTGTATTTGATCAAAGAATTCTTGAGAAGTAGATTCACATACCTGACTTGACTTTGCCTTTTCTTCATTGGCAGGAGAGTGATATCCCATGAAAGCATCAGCACCATCAGACTCGTTTTCATCATCAGAATGACCCAACCAGTAGTCGTCTTCAACAAGTAAAGTTTCTCCAACTTCCTTCTGTTCTATCAATTCCAGCTTTGCCTTGTAATAGTGGGAATTCTTTACAACGGGCCTCCGACAATCTTTTGCAAAATGACTAAGCTTCCCGCAGTTATAACAAGTCACGAGTTCGTCTTTCTTCTTGCGGTCATCTTTCTCTGTCTTCTCTTTCTTGTCAGACTGATCGGGCTCATCAGCTTTCTTCTTTCCTTCATATTTGTCCTTATAATCATGGCGCTTGTTGGAGGAGGTAGAGTAGCGCTGATTATTAGACGTCGGTTGCTTGTAGAACTTCTATTGGAAGGATTTGGAGAGTAGGGCCATTGCTTTCTTGATGGCAGCTATTTCAGAGTCAGAATCACAGTCTTCCTTTTCCTCAGGTTCTGATTCAGACTCGCTTTGCTTTTGTGCACGCTTGGAGTGACGGCCAGAAGATTTCCCTCGTTTGGAAGACATGAGTGCTAGAGGATCAGCAGCTGGCTTGGATGCAGCCTTCTTCTCGTTCAGAATTTCCATCACCTCATCTTCATCTTGAAGAAGCGTCTCATAGAGCTCATGGATGTCGACTTTCTCCATTAAGTGGTTATGCTTGACATGTGATGCAAACACTTTCCACTCAGGCAGAAGGTTGTTGAGGAACTTTAGTGCATTCTCCGTGTTGGAACGAGTAATCTTGTTCTTGTGGAGCTCGTTGAGAAGAAGACAGAATCGTTCATAAGTTTGAGAGAGGGATTCGCCGGTGCTCTGCTTGAACCCATCGATCTTGGTTATGGTGCTATTGATCTTCAAATGATTCCCGACTTCGCTCCCACGTATCATCTTCTCCACCTGATCCCACATACCCTTTGCTGTCTCTTTGTAGCTGTCGATGGCAGTGTAGATCGTGTTGGGTAGATCCTGAACAAGATACCTCTTAGCATGCTTTTCTCCCTCAAGCATGCCTCTTTCGTCGTCAGTCATATCGGTGAGTGTCTTTCTCATGGTACGAGGAGCATCACCTTCTGCAGCGGGTGGAACGGTCTTCATTGGTACAGGAATTGGCCCGTTTTCCAAAGCTCGCTAGATATACTCGAAGTTATCCTTCGACTCAATGAAGATTTTAAATCTATCCCGCCACTGGCTGTACTCACCATGGTAGAGACAAGGTGGTTTGGAATCGGTGCCAATTACAAGAGCGTCGCGTGAAGACATCTTTAGTTGCACTGGAGTGATCGTCAGACGATTTGTGTGATTCAAAGTGATAACCTAACGCAAGGCACTAACAGTGAAGTCCTAACGCAGGTTCTAAGAGTGGATTAAACTAGGTACAGGTAAGAAATGACCAAACAGAGTGTACCGGATAGGAATCCGGATGAAAGCTATCTGATCTGGAGGTGTCCGGATCAGATTGTGATGAAACATGTAAATTTGCAATAGGTTACCAGATAGTCTTGAGTTACCGGGTAACAGAGGTTACCTAGTGATGCAAGATACCGGATAAAATTAGCAGAGAAAAACTTACCCGGTGGATTAGGTTACCGGATGATGAGACTTACCGGGTGTAGGGAGTTACCGGATGTGAGACCTTACCGAATGCAAGATAAACAGAGGTTACCGATAAGTAAATTAAAATCAAATAACTACTTACCGAAAGAAGGACTTACCGGGAAAGGTATGTACCGGATGAGTTGACTTACCGGATTAAAGAATGTATACCGGATGAAAATTGCTTACCGGATGATTTACCGAATGAAAGAGCTTACCGGTATCTAGGACTTACCGGGAGTTATATCCGGTAAGTACTGAGATTATCCGGTAACAAGAGATAACCCGGTAACAGTAGGGAATGAAGAACTTACCCGGTAACTACTGTGAGGACTCGGTAACCACGGATGTGGTATGCGGTAACTACGGCTGTGGTTTCTAATTTGATTTGAAATCGATTAGGGTTGCTCAAAAATGTTCCTGAAAGATTGAAACTCGACCAAACACAAAAATAACAATACCCAAATCGATTTTGAAGCAAAAACAACAAGTTTTGATGGTTAAAATTTTGATTTTTCTCAAGAACACAACCAAAACTTTTGAACTTAATTTTGCTAAAAAATCACTCAGATGATCGAATTAGATTGCAAAAACGTGCAGAATCGATTATAACAATGATACGAACAGAATGTGATAACCGAAAACTATCAATTTTGAGTAAATCAAAATATGAATATTAAGCACCAAGAACAAGTCGACTGTTATCAGAAACTTACCAGAAATCAAGAATCACTTTGAATCGTGTCGTCCGTCTGCTCTGATACCAATTGTGAGTTCTAGAATCGTGCAACGAACAATATGAAATCAATAGATATGAACAAAGGTTATGATTTCAACTGGTCATCCAATTTTCTGTCAATATTGAGAGAGTTTTACAATAAGGTTTAGAAAGCTAAAATGACAACTAGCTTAATTCTAAGCTAAACATAACTTTAAATACTCTGGGCCCGTGATTAACAAACCCACGGCCCGTTCACTAACAAGGCTCAAATTAAACAAATACAAACAAGCCCTTGAACTTCTAATCAACATAAAATTGACCCTAACACTGCTGGTGATGATTGTTGGGACTGTTGAGGAGGTGCGGTGCTTGTAGAGGTGCCCTCTGTTGTTTTCTTTGATTTGGGGGCCTTCTTCTTTTTGGGGGAGTGACAGAGGGTTTTCTCTTGGAATTAGAAGTGGCAAGTTCGCTTCTCTGTAGATGAAATCGAGCCTGTACTTGCTCATGTTTAGCTAATGTCGTTGCCCATTCTTCATCACTCGTCCTATCAACTACCTGAGTTCCTATGGGGGCTCCTAAACACGAGGGAGTCACTGGACTCGGTTTTGGAGTCCGGTGATCGCGTAAATAAGCTATCATAAGGTCTTCATCACTTGCATAGGTCAGAAGGGATGCTGGTAGAGGTCTGCAGAACTTGTATCCGTCCACATGCTCTGTTGGGGTATTCTTTGCCATAGGGTAGGTTTTGACAACTGGTCCCTCCATTGGCCATTTTTCTATGAGGAGCAGGGGTTCTAGAAGTACACCTAGGATCCTCTGAAATTGTAGTGGGGGAAGATCTTTGCTTGTGGGTCCCTTTGCCCTCTGTGTGGAGATTCTGTGGTCTATGGTGTTAACTATCTCCTACAACATAAAAGTGTCATAGTCCAGAGGCAAATCATAGTACACTTCGTACATGAATGCCATGATCTGGTGAGATGTCTGGTCAGGGTTGCCCACTTTTCCAGTTAGGCATCGGTTGAGGATTGAGAAGAGTGTATTCCACAGAGGGGTGAACCTGTTCCTTCTGAAATCGTTCCTCTTCTTCAATTTGGTATTGTATCCCAACGACTCTGCAAAGTCACAGAGCTCACTATCTGAAGGATCCTCTGCGTACTTCTTTATGCCCAGAAGTCCCCTGGTGGGTAGGCCAAACTCAAGGGAGAACATAGTTTTGTTGAAATTTATTTCAAGGTATTCTGATTGGCCAGGTTTGGATATGTAGCCCTTGATTTGCCTATTGTCTTGGTCATAAAAGTAACTCTTCCAGAACTGGTTGAGGTATCTGGCAGGGATCCTTTTAACATTCTTTGTTAGTAGAGGGAAAAGGTAATGGTTTCCAGGATGTTTAATAAAATGGCATGTTCCTCCCTAAATGCAGTTCTTGAGGGAACAAGAAAGTGATTTTTGGGTTTAAGGGGAAGAACACGTTCAAAATGTTCATGTTCCAGAAAGTTTTGAAGGTGGGTTGTCGGAGTAAAGGCTACTGAGTCGCCTGAGTTATCTTGTTCTAAGTTTCCGGCCATGGCTGGGTTCTGTGAGTGCTCAGAGTGGGCTGGGGAGTTCGCCGGAGAGTTGGAGGTGGACGCCATTGCAGGTTTCTTTTAGAGAAAGGAGTAGAATATGGAGAAGTTGCAGGTTTTACAAGGTTCGCCAGAGAAGAAGAGAGGAGTAAATTCGTAAAAGGAATAGGAAAGGAGGTAAACGGGGTTATATAGTGGGGTAGAAACGGATAGAATTCCACAGTTAAAAAATGAATTCAATGAACATTTGGGGTCCGCACTAGAGTTTTACAGCTCGGTTCACGTTTCAGAGGAACGTGTGGCATGCACGTCCAGTAGAAACATGCCATGGCAGAAGTGTCAGAACACGATTAGACGTCGTGCGCGTCCCATTAATGCCTGGCGCATAGGCGTTTCTACTTCCAGATGTCTGTCACTTTCAGAAATAACCCGCATGTTACAGAATTTCCATAAAAAGCCAAGTATCAGAGTCGACAGAAGCTCTGTGGTGGAATGAGCTATGTGATTTGAAACCTATTTTTCATCTCCTCTGAGCTTACACCTTTACCAAAAACATTTGAAAATACATTGGATATGGTCGATAGAACTTTAGTACAAAATTTGCATTCACAAAGGCTTTGAGGCTCTGTTGAACTCAGTAGAGGCTCTATGAGTGCAAATTTCTAATAACTATAAATTCATAAAACTTTTTGATCATCTAAAGTTTTAATTGTTTTAAACAATGTTTTTAGGACATATTTGAAAATTGGTGTCCTAGAAAACTGTTTTGGAAAAAGGTTTTGTGCTAGACATTCTCCTTTTGATTTACCTTTGCTCGGCAAACTACCTGGCTTCTATGGATTTGGTTGATCACAACTCTTCTTTGGCTCCCCCTTGAATTAACCACTTATATAGATTAATTCAAGGTCGCCTTCTGCTCCCCCTTAACCTATGCTTGGATCAAATGAGATAAGTAATGCATAGAACATAGGTCAAACTCATCAGAGGTTCTATGGAGATCGTCAGAGGCTCTGAGCAATCCCACAGAAGCTCTGTTGGGTACAGAACTTTTAGTGATAAGGAATTTACATACAGAAGAGATTAAATATATACAATTTACAAGAAGATCAAGTCTTACTTACAAAGGGGTCAACTCATGTTTATCATACCCAACTTACTCACCAAGAAAATGAATCTTTTCTCATCAAGTGCCTTGGTGAATAAGTCCGTAAGCTGGAATTCAGTGGACACAAAGTACATCTCGATTGTGCCTTGTTCAACATGATGCTTCAGAAAGTGGTAACGGATGTCGATATGCTTTGTTTTTTTAGTGTTGTACAGGGTTTGCAGAGATTGCAATGGCACTTTTTGAATCACAGAGGATGGGTATCTTGTATATGTTGTAACCGTAGTCCTTTAGCTGAGTTTTCATCCACAGAACCTGGGAGCAATAACTAGCAGCAGCAACATATTCAACTTCTGCTGTAGATGTCGACACACAATTCTGCTTCTTTGAAGTCCAGCTGACTAGTTTACCACCCAGGAATTGACAACTCCCAGAGGTACTTTTTCGGTCAAGCTTGCATCCTCCATAATCTGAATCTGTGTAGGCCTTAAGATCAAAGCCAGAGTTCTTCGGATACCAGAGCCCAAGATTTTTGGTTCCCTTAAGGTATCTGAAGATCCTCTTTACAACAAGAAGGTGGGATTCCTTTGGGTTAGCTTGATATCTTGCACAGAGGCATGTAGCGTACATTATATCAGGTCTACTTGTTGTTAAGTATAAAAGGGACCCAATCATGCCTCTGTAGAGTTTGCACTCTACAGATTTACCATCTGGATCTGAGTGTAACTTATTTCCAGTGGACATGGGGGTCTTCATTACAGAGGCATCAGAGAGCTTGAATTTTGAAAGAATGCCAGAGACATATTTAACTTGATTTATGAAAATTCCCTCTAATGATTGTTTGACTTGGAGTCCTAGGAAGAAGTTTAATTCTCCCATCATACTCATTTCAAACTTACTCTGCATGAGTTTTCAAAATCTGTGCATTGTTGTGCATTTGTAGAACCAAAAATAATGTCGTCTACATAGATCTGTACAAGCAGAATCTCATCACCTTTTCTTTTATAAAACAAAGTAGTATCGGTTGTACCTATGTCGAAATCATTATCGAGAAGAAAGGTTGAAAGTCGTTCATACGATGCTCTTGGAGTCTGTTTTAGTCCATACAGAGCTTTGTCAATATAGTAAACGTAGTTTGGGTACTTGGCACTTTCAAACCCTGGTGGTTGCTGGATGTATACTTCTTCTTGGATTTGACCATTTAGAAAGACAGATTTTACATCCATTTGAAAAACTTTGAAACCTTTGTGGGCTCCGAAGGCTAAGAAGATTCTTATTGCATCGAGCCGTGCGACAGGGGCAAAAGTCTCATCGTAATCAATGCCCTCTGCTTTGCAATATCCCTTGGCCACCAATCTCGCTTTATTTCTAATGACCACCCCATCCTCATCCTTCTAGTTTCTGAAAACCCATTTTGTCCCTATTGATTGTTTCCCTCTTGGCAGAGGAACTAGGGTCCATACCTTGTTTCTTTCAAACTGTAGAAGCTCTTCTTGCATTGCATCTACCCAGTTTGGATCATCTAGGGCTTTAGAGACACGTTTGGGTTCGATCACACTGATAAAATTTGTAAAGAAACAAAAGTTAGCAGTGGCAGATCTTGTCTTAACCTTTTCAGAAGGATCGCCGATTATTAGGCTCTGAGGATGGCTCTTCGTCCACTTTTTCGTCCTTGGAAGATGGTCATTAGCATCATATAGTTGAACCTCTGTGGTTGCACTTGTCGGTTCTGGTGCAACCTCTGTAGTGGATGGTACTTTTGTGCTAGAACTTGGTGTTGCATCTTGTGGGGGTATTGGGATAAGAGTTGGAATTGGTTCCTCTGAGGAAATTGAGACCGAATCCTCGTTTTCCTCTGGTATTGCTTCCTCTGTAGATGCTGGGGTTGGTATTTCCATTGCCTCTGTAGTAGAATCCTTTGTTGCATCATCTTCTGTTCGCTCCCCCTCAGCACTTGCATCTGCACGATTTACAGAAGAGGATGAAGTATTTAATGGACCAGTTAGAGATGTACCTGACCCAGTCTGGTTTGCAGAAGATGCTTCTCTAGAGGCTCTGGTGGCTCCGGCAGAGGGATCAATATCATCGTGGAATATCTCTTCAAATAGCAGATTCAGTTCTGCTTCTCTTGTGGGGGAGATTCCATAGGATTCCTTTTTCAGTCCGAGTTCTGAACTGATTTGTTCAGAAGTCTTTTGAAAGGAATCGTCAAAAGAGACATTGATACTCTCTATAATGGTTCGGGACCGCAGAAGGTAAACTCTGTAGGCTTTTGTGGTGGCAGAGTACCCAATGAACTTGCCTTCATCTGCTTTCACATCAAACTTTCCTCTAGCTTTTCTATCGTTTAGGACAAAGCATTTGCATCCAAATACGTGGAAGAACTTGATGTTTAGTCGCCTTTTGTTGATCAAGTGATAAGGTGTCTTGATATTCCTTTTTACTATCGTTGATCGATTTTGGGTATAGCAAGCGGTTGATACAGCTTCTCCCCAGAAAGAAATGGGTAATCCAGATGCTGTCAGCATAGTTCTTGCAGCCTCCACAAGCATGCGGTTCTTTCGTTCAACCACGCCATTCCGTTGTGGGGTGCGTGCAGCAGAGAAGTTATGAGACATGACTTCATCTGTAAGATAAGCTTAAATGACAGAGTTTTTGAATTCTGTGCCATTGTCGCTTCTTAACCTTTGAATCCTGCACTTATACAGAACCTGGATTCTTTTCATTAGGTTTATCAGAATGTTAGGAACATCTGATTTCTTTCTGACAAATTCCACCCATTTATATCTCTAGTATTCATCAATCAACACAAGTATGTACTTCTTGCCACCAAGGTTCTGTGTAGCGATTGGACCGCAGAGGTCAACATGCAGTATATATACAGAGGCCTTGGGCAGGACACATCAGTCTTGCCTTTATGGGAAGCTCCTTTGAGTTTACCCATTTCGCAGGCAGAGCACAAATGATCTTTACCGAATTTTACATTTGGCAAACCTTTAACAAGATCAAGTTTAACAAGCTTATCTAAAGTATGAAAGTTTAAGTGGCAGAACCTGTTATACCATAACCAGGCTTCTTCGTTTTTACAGGCAACAAGGCATAGCTTGTCCTTCTTGTTCTCGGCACTGAAGTTCATGATGTACAAATCTCCCTTACGTTCGGCTCGCAGAAGTTCGACTCCTGTATCTTCACCTTGCAGAGAGCAGAAGGTTCTTTTGAACATGACGTCAAAACCCGTATCACAAAGTTGGCTAACACTGAGTAGGTTTTGTTTAAGGCCATCCACATATGCAACTTTGCAAACGGTTATGTTTTCCTTCTTGATGACTCTGTAGCCTTTTATATACCCCTTCTTGTTGTCGCCAAAAGTCACAGATCCTCCATCGAGTTTATCTTGGAAAGAGGATAGTAGACCTCTGTTGCCAGTCATGTGCCGCGAGCATCTGGAGTCTAGATACCAGATCGGCACATACTTCCTCTGTAACACAATCAGAGATTTTTAGGTACCCATATCCAAATGGGTCCCGGTTTGTTAGGGGTCTTCAAGGTTTCCTTAGCATCCTTGGATTTGGTTTTAGCTTCTGATGAAGAACCATTTTGTTTCTTCTTACCCTTGAATTTAGTATTCTTTTTGGGTCTAGAGAGGAAACAGCGTGGACAAGAGAAGTGTTGGTTTAATTGATGCATAAGTTCAAAACAATGACAATAATGAATATGTGAAGAAATTTGCTTGAACTTTTCATTAAAAACATTGAATAGGGGCACAGAGGCTTTGTTATTACATTCTACCCTAGCATTTGACTTCCTATTACAAGAAGACCTATGTAGGATAGATTGTCGTTTTGAAAATTCTCTGTGGAGAGTAGCCTTTTTTTGACCCCTTCCTCTGTGGTGAACTTCTGCAGGTTTCACTGTCACAGAAGAAAAAGATTTATTATTTTCAGCCCACTTACCCTTTTGTTGCCAAGATAATTTTTCTTTAAGAGACCTTAAGGGTTTTGAAGTTTTTGAACTTGTTGGATTATGAGAAGACATTTCCTTTTGTTGTTTGATTTTCTCAAGCTCAAGAGAGGTTTTGGCTTGTATACACATGTCTAAAAAGTCTGGACAGATAGGAATCCTTGTGGATTTCTTCTTAGTAGGAATGGTTCTGTTAAGAATTCCAGAGGGAAGTTTAATTCCCTCTGCACCACAAGGAACTATTTTTGACTCTATTGAGTCAGTCTCAGATTCGTAAGAGATGAATCTTCCTCATATACAGAGGTTGAGTCACTAAGATCTCTGTCGACAGAGGCTGGACTTTCAAAGCATGTGCCATACTCACTTTCTTCCTTTTCTTTGGGACTATCTTCCAAATCTGCAGAAGTATTTATCAAGATTTCCTCAGAGAGATTTTGATCAACAGAGAATGTACAGAGGTTTTCATAAAAATTGTTTTTGCCAATTTCCATTAACTCATTTTCAGAAATGTTTCACAGTTTTTCTTCTGAAGAAGAGGGCAAGAATTCAGGTGCCTCTGCAGATAGTTTAGTCTCAGAATCTATAGTGCAGACAAAAGCAACATGTGTTTGAGTCTCGGGGTCACCAAACTTGAAGATTCCTATCTGATCTTGAGTTTTCAGATATCTCTTAGGTTTGGATTCTCTTTTGACAGAGGTTGAAGGTGATAAATATGTGTTTTGATACCACACATTTATCATCTTCAGAGGTTTCCTCTTGTGAGGTTCCCCAGAGACTTTTTGCCTTTTTTTAACAGAGGTTAAGTTTGGAAAACCTGGTTTTCTAGTGCTTCCAATACAAAATAAAGAGGACAGAGACTTGTCTCTTTTGGTTCCAGTGTATGGATCTATATCACAGAAGCCAATTCACCGTCTCCCTATTTGTGTATTCACCTTTTCATATACCATCTGTGCATCTTGATATTTTTTAATTAAAAGGTCTCTTCTGAGTAGGTCTTGATGAAGGACTTCTCTTTCCTTTTGAAAATAGTGTTTAAGAGCAAGAATATTCATTCTGATCAGTTGCTGCTTTCACTGTACTCACCGTGCTTGCTAATTCTCCAACTGTGCTGTCCATCTTTGTCATAAACTTCATCATCATATCTTCCAGCCCCGGTTTCTTCTCCATGGATGGTCCTTCGTCGAATTTCCTTTGATTGAAACCTGGAGGACGGTAAACATTGTTAGATTGAGAAGAATTAGAATGGTTAGAAGAATTACCGTATTGTTGCTGGCCCTGAGGTTGACTCCATGAAAAATTAGGGTGTTTCTTCCAACCCTCATTGTAGGTATTCGAGAAAGGGTCGTTACTCGGTTGATTGTTTCGGTTTTGTAAAAATTGAAGCTGTTCAGGTTCTTGAGAAGTGGGGAACACGTCTGGACTACCTCCCTTCAAGTGGTTGGTGATAGCGGCTAGCTGAGCTTTTATTACCTTCAGTTCATCCGATTCTTGAACACTCGCTATCAGTCTGATAGAAGACCGTGGAGTGGCATAGCTATGTTCGGCTAGATTCTCGATCAAATCGACTGCTTCTTCATAAGTCTTATTCATGAGAGCTCCACCCGCTACAGCAGTGATGTCATTCTTGAACTGCTGGTGAAGGCCTCCAAAGAACGTTTGGATAATCACCCATCCATGTAACCCATAATGTGGACACTTTTTCAACATGTCCTTATATCGCTCCCATGCCTCGTATAGGATCTCTTGGTCCCTGTTAGTTCCAATCCTCTGTTTATAGAAGTATTGAAAATAGGCTAAGTATAGAAGTCTTCGACAGAGGCTCTGCCGAGTAAACGAGAAGACCAAAGCATAGAAGTCTTCGACAAAGGCTCTGCCGAGTAACCGAGAAGACCGAAGTAAAGAATCGCCAGAAGACTCTTCAATACGGACAAGGCCACAGAGCCTCTGTCACACTTGACAGAGCCTCTGTGGTATAAAATACTAGAGCTCTATACAAGGACAATCGTGCTTCTCACGATTTCTGCTGTACAAAGATCCTGAAGATTATTCGTACACGGCGTGACCTGACAACTCCACGTGTCAAACTCTGATGGGTCTTAGCCTTAGTAGAAGCCGACGCATTTAATTAACGTTGTACCTGCAACAGTACCTGAATAGTGTCTTTGTACCTTCAGTCCTTATTGTCCAGAACTTGTCCCCTTTAGAAGTAGTATAAATAGAAGAATCATGTTGAGTTCTTCTATTAAGTTTTGCACAACACACACCATTAGAACAGAATTCTTGTTATATCATCGGTGTTCTTGGTGTTTTATTCATATCAATATACAGTGGGTTATTGAGCTATTCATCTGTGTTATTTACACTTTACGTATTTGATATTGTGTGTTCTTCTACCTTATTATATCTTTTAGTTCGTTAAAACGCTCCCGCATTATATCTTGTTTGAACTATTAGATAGAATCATCATTGTTAAGCAAAACAAGAACCAACAATTGGTATCAGAGCGGTTTTTGATTTTCTATATCAAGAGATCCTCACTTACATCGATTTTTGGTAGAAACTTGGACTTTTAACCTATTTTTCATATCTTTCAAAACATCATCTGTTATTCTGCCATTCTCGACCTGTTTCGACTTTGGTAAACTTACAGAATCTGTTTCTTCGGTTAAATCTCCATTTTAGTGCATTGTTCAAAGGTTTTAAAGCTTATAAAAACCATTAGAAACATCCACTTCATTCTCTGAAGGTTTACTGTTCATACCCTGTTTTCTTGATTTCTCAAACCCTTTCAAAATGACAAACACAAACAACTTCTTCACGGCTAGTTCTTTAACCAAGCCACCCACACTACTCAGAGATGAGTACCCTCAATGGAAGATACGAATGATTCACTTCTTCGAGGGTACTGACAAAGAACTCATCTACTATATCAACAATCCTCCTTTCGTACCAATGATCACAGTACCCCGTGTACCTGGCCCATACGACACTCCAAAAATCCCTGCTCACGATAAACCAAAGACCAAGGACAAGTGGTCAGATCCTGATTGGGCAAAATATGAAGTTGCTCAGAAGACTAAGAGACTTCTGATCATGGCCATACCCAATGACCTTTTCCAATCCCTAGATGCGTGTAAATCTGCATACGATCTGTGGAAGGAACTAGAAAAACAACGAGAGGGTGGGGCCAAAACTCAGAAGAACCGCAGAGCCCCAATGCATCAACGAGTACTACGCATTCAAAGCTCTGCCGACAGAATCTCTACAGTCAACATATGATCGGTGTAACTCTCTAATCAACAAATGCAAGAAGTTCAGAATCCACAGAACTTCTGAGGAGAACAATGTCATGTTCCTAAAGAGTCTCAATGAAGAATGGCTCCAGTTGTCTATGTCTCTGCAAACAAATCAGGACTTAGACTCCTGGACTCTGTCAGATCTCTATGGAACGTTGGCAGCCCAAGTTCCTCAGATTGCACAAGCAAAAGCTCAAATCAGTGCACCTCTTGCGCTGGTTAGTAAGGCTACAGAAGCAAAAGAGAAGCCGAAAAAGGAGAAAGTTGTGGAAGAAAAGAAGGAGAAGAAGAAGAAGAAAATCTTGATCGTTGATAGTGAAGAGGAGGAGGTGGTGGAAGAAGAAGAGGAAACTATGGCCTCGATAGCTAAATTGTTAGCTCTTTTGACAAGGGAATTCAGCAGAGGATATCAGAAGAAGTCTGGTAATGAACGCTACGGAAGAGATGATCGTGGAAGAGAAGGATCAAATGACAAGAACGACAGAGGTGTCGACCAACAGAGGTCGAATGACAGGAATGACAGAGGTGGTGACCGACAGAGGTCAGACGACAAAGCTGGCAACGCTCCACAGAACCAAGGATGTTACAATTGTGGCAAGCCAGACCACTATGCCAATGAATGCAGGAGCAAATGAAACCGCCCTTAGAGGGATTCTGCTTTTTACAAAAAGAAAGCAGAATATTATGCTCAGAAGTCACTCATGGTGAATCAAGAAAACTGGCAGTCGGATACATCCTCTGACGAAGGAGAAAAGAAGAATGCCCTGTTCTGTGGCATGGCAGAGGTCAGCTCCGACTCCGATAGTGAGGTATCCAGTTCTGACTCTTACACTAATCAAGCAGAAGCTGATTTGCTTAAACTAAACATTGAACACACAGAACTTAAAAATACCTACGAAAGTGTTCAGAAGAAGCTTACCTTCTTTGAGAGAGAAGCTAGACTTCTCACTCAAGAAAAGGCTAAAATCTTTCAAGAAAAGGAAGAAATTGAAACAAACTGGAACAAACACCTAAATCCTTTGAAAGAAAAGATTTCTGAACTTAACTCAGCCTTAAAAGCAAAATCTAAAGAACTTATAGACGTTGAGTGCGACATAATTAATATCATAGCTCTTAAACATTATTTTCAAAAGGAAAGAGAAGTCCTCCATCAAGATTTACTCAGAAGAGATCTTTTAATCAAGAAATATCAAGATGCACAGAAGGTGTACGAGAAAATTAATACACAAATAGGAAACGGGGAATTGGCTTCTGTGATATAGATCCATACACTGGAAACAAAAGAAACAAGTCTCTGTCCTCTCTATTTCATATTGGAAATACAAGAAAACCTGGATTTCCAAACTTACTCTCTATAAGCAAAAGGCGAAAAGTCTCTGGGGAACCTCACCAGCGGAAACCTCTGAAGATGATAAATGTGTGGTTTGAAAACACAAATTTGTCACCTTCAATCTCTGTCAAAAGACAATCCAAACCTAAGAAATATATGAAAACTCAAGATCATATAGGTATCTTCAAGTTTGGTAACCCCGAGACTCAAACACAGGTTGCCTTTGTCTGCATGATAAACTCTGAAAAGAAATCATCGGCAGAGGCACCTGAGTTCAAGCCTAACATTTCAGAAGAAAAACTTAAAGATATCTCTAAAAAGGAGTTGATGGAAATCGGGAAAAATAACTTTTACGAAAATCTCTGTACACCCTCTATCAATCAAAATCTCTCTGATGAAACCTTAATAGATACTTCTGTTGACTTGGAAAATAATCTCACTAAAAAGGATGAAAGAAAGTATGGCACATGCTCTGAAAAACTAGCCTCTGTCGAAAAAGAACTAAGTGACTCAACCTCTGTATATGAGGACGATTCATCCTCTGACGAATCTGAGACTGACTCTAAGTCAGAGATAGTACCTTGTGACTTAGAGGATTTTAAACTACCCTCTGGAGTTCTTAACAGAACTATTCCTCCCAAGGAGAAAATCACAAGAGTTCCTATCTGTCCAGATTTTTTGGACATGTGTATACAAGCCAAAACCTCTCTTGAGCTTGAGAAAATCAAACAACAAAAGAAAACGTCCTCTCAAAATTCAACAAGTTCAAAGACTTCAAAACCCTTAAGGCCTATTAAAGAAAAACTAACATGGCAACAGAAGGGTAAATGGGCTGAAAATAACAAATCTTTTTCTTCTGTGACAGTGAAACCTGCAGAAGTTCACCACGGAAGGGGTCCACAGAAGGCTGCTCTCAACAAAGGATTTTGCAAACAACAATCTAGCCTACATAGGTCTTCTTGTAATAGGAAGTCAAATGTTAGGATAAAATGTAATGCCTCTGTGCCCCCATTTAATGTTTTCAATGAAAAGTTCAAGCAAATCTCTTCGCACATTCATTATTGTCATTGTTTTGGTCTCATGTATCGATTAAATCAACACTTCTCAAGTCCACACTGTTTCCTCTCTACACCCAAAAAGAACACTAAATTCAAGGGTAAGAAGAAACAAACTGGTTCTTCATCAGAAGCTAAAACCAAACCCAAGGATGCTAAGGGAACCTTAAAGCCCCTTAACAGAGCTGGACCCATTTGGATATGGGTACCTAAAACTCTCTAATTGTGTAACAGAAGCAGTATGTGCCGATCTGGTATCTTGACTCCGGGTGCTCGCGGCACATGACTAGCGACAGAGGTCTACTATCCTATTACAAAGATAAACTCGATGGAGGATCTGTGACCTTTGGTGACAACAAAAAGGGGTATATAAAAGGCCACGGAGTCATCAAAAAAGGAAAATATAACCGTATGCAAAGTTGCATATGTGGATGGCCTTAAGCACAATCTTCTCAGTGTTAACCAACTCTGCGATACGGGTTTCGACGTAATGTTCAAAAGAACCTTCTGCTCTCTACAAGGTGAGGACACAGGAGTCGAACTTCTGCGAGCCGAACGAAGAGGCGATCTTTACCTCATGAACTTCTGTGCCAAGAACAAGGAAGACAAGCTCTGCCTTGTTGCTTGTAAAAACGAAGAAGCCTGGTTATGGCATAACAGGTTCTGCCACCTAAACTTTCATACACTAGATAAGCTTGTTAAACTTGATCTAGTCAAAGGTCTGCCAAATGTTAAATTTAGTAAAGATCATTTGTGCTCTGCTTGCGAAATGGGAAAACTCAAAAGAGCTTACCATAAAGGCAAGACTGATGTATCTCGCCCTAGGCCTCTGTACATGCTTCATGTTGACCTCTGCGGTCCAATCGCTACACAGAGCCTAGGTGGCAAGAAATATATACTTGTCTTGATCTATGAATATTCAAGATTTACATGGGTTGAATTTGTCAGAAAGAAATCAGATGTTCCAAACATTCTGATAAATTTAATGAAAAAAATCCAAGTTCTGTATGAGTGCAGGATTCAGAAACTAAGAAGCGACAATGGCACAGAATTCAAAAACTCTGTCATTGAAGTCTATCTTACAAAAGAAGGCATATCACAAAACTTCTCTACTGCACGCACCCCACAATAGAATGGCGTGGTTGAACGAAAGAACCGCACGCTTGTGGAGGCTGCAAGAACTATGCTGACAACATCGGGATTACCAATGACTTTTTGGGCAGAAGCAGTATCAACCGCTTGCTACACCCAAAATCGATCAACCATAGTAAAGAGGCACATCAAGACACCGTCTCACTTGATCAACAAAAGGCGACCAAACATCAAGTTCTTTCATGTATTTGGATGCAAGTGCTTTGTCTTAAATGATAGAGAAACAAGAGGAAAGTTTGAGGTGAAAGCAGATGAAGGCAAGTTCATTGGGTACTCTGCCACATCTAAGGCCTACAGAGTTTATCTTCTGCGATCACGAACCATTGTTGAAAGCATCATTGTGTCTTTTGACGATTCCTTTCAAAAGACTTCCGAACAAATCAGTTCAGAACTCGGTCTAAAGAAGGAATCCTCTGACATCTCAAAGACAAGAGAAGAAGACTTAAATCTTCTATTTGAAGAGATGTTCCATGATGATATTGATCCCTCTGCTGGATCTGTCAGAACCTCTGGAGAAACATCTTCTGCAAACCAGACTGAGTCAGGTATATCTCTAACTGGTCCATTAAATACTTCATCCGCTTCTGTGAATCATACAGATGCACATGCTGAGGGGGAGCGAACATAAGCTGAAGATAATACAACCAAGGACTCAACCACAAAGGCTCCTGAAATACCTACTCCAGCGACTACAGAGGAATCAATACCAGAGGAAAACGAAGACTCTGTCTCCACTTCCTTAGAGGATCAAATTCCAACTTCAATCCCTATAGTCCCACAAGCTGAAATACCTAGCACAAGCACAAAAGTGCCATCTACAACAGAGGTTGCACCAGAACCATAGTGTATAACTACAGAGGTTCATCTTGATGACTCAAATGACCATCTTCCAAGAACAACACAATAGATGAAAATTCATCCTCCAAGCCTTATAATCGGTGACCCTTCTGAAAAGGTCAAGACAAGATCAGCCACTGCTAATTTTTGTTTCTTTACAAATTTCATTAGTGTGATCGAGCCAAAAAGAATCTCTGAAGCCCTAGATGATCCAAACTGGGTAGATGCTATGCAAGAAGAGCTTCTACAGTTTGAGAGAAACAAGGTATGGACCCTATTACCTCTGCCACGAAGAAAACAAGCAATAGGGACAAAATGGGTCTTCAGAAACAAGAAGGAAGAGGATGGGGTGGTCATTAGAAACAAAGCAAGATTGGTGGCCAAGGGATATCTCCAAGAAGAAGGCATTGATTACGATGGAACTTTTGCCCCTGTCGCACGGCTCGAAGCAATAAGAATCTTCTTAGCCTTCGCAACCCACAGAGGTTTCAAAGTTTTTCAAATGGATGTAAAATCTGCTTTTCTGAATGGTGAAATCCAAGAAGAAGTATATGTCCAGCAGCCACCAGGGTTTGAAAGTTCCAAGTACCCAAAATATGTGTACTTCCTCGATAAAGCTCTGTATGGACTGAAACAAGCTCCAAGAGCATGGTACGAAAGACTTTCAACCTTTCTTCTCAATAATGAATTCGACAGAGGTACGACAGATACTACTTTGTTTTACAAACAAAAAAATGATGAGATTCTGCTTGTACAGATTTATGTGGATGACATTATTTTTGGGTCTACAAATGCACAACAGTGCAAAGATTTTGAAAAACTCATGTAGAGTGAGTTTGAAATGAGTATGATGGGAGAATTAAATTTCTTCCTCGGACTCCAAGTAAAACAATCATCAGAGAGAATTTTTATAAATCAGGCTAAATATGTCTCTGACATACTTTCAAAATTCAGTCTCTCTGATGCCTCTGTAATGAAGACCCCAATTTGCACTGTAAATAAATTATTCTCAGATCCAAATGGCACATCTGTAGAGTGCAAGCTCTACAGAGGTATGATTGGGTCTCTGTTATACTTAACCGCAAGTAGGCCTGATATAATGTATGCCACATGCCTCTGTGCAAGATATCAAGCTAACCCAAAGGAATCCCACTATATTGCTGTAAAGAGGATCTTCAGATACCTTAAAGGGACCAAAAATCTTGGGCTCTAGTATCCGAAGAACTCTGGCTTTGGTCTTAAGGCATACACAAATTCAGATTATGGAGGATGCAAGCTTGATCGAAAAAGCACCTCTAGGAGCTGTCAATTCCTGGGAGGTAAACTAGTCAGCTGGACTTCGAAGAAGCAAAACTGTGTGTCCACATCTACAACAGAAGCTGAATATGTTGCTGTTGCTCCCAAGTTCTGTGGATGAAAACTCAGCTAAAGGAGTATGGCCACAACATATACCAAATACCCATCTTCTGTGATTCAAAAAGTGCCATAGCTATCTCTGCCAATCCAGTTCAGCACTAAAAAACAAAGCATATCGATATCCGTTACCACTTTCTGAAGCATCATGTTGAACATGGCACAATAAAAATGCACTTTGTGACCACTGAATACCCGCTTGCAGACTTATTCACCAAGGCACTTGATGAGAAAAGATTCCCTTTCTTGGTAGGTAAGTTGGGAATGATTAACATGAATTGAATCCTCTGTAAGTAAGATCTGATCTTCTTGTAAATATGTATATATTTAAAACTCTTATGTATGTAAATTCTTAATCATCAAAAGTTCTGTAACCAACAGAGCTTCTGTGGAATTGCTCAGAGCCTCTGACAATCTCCACAGAACCTCTGATGAGATTGACCTATGTCCTGTGCACTACTTATCTCATTTGATCCAAGCATAGGTCAAGGGGGAGCCAAAGAAGAGATGTCATCAATCAAATTCACAGAAGGGAAGGATTTTGTCGACCAAGGGAGAGCCAGAAGATAAGTATCTCGTACAAATCCTTTTTGAAAACAATTTTCTAGGACACCAATTTCCAAATACGTCCTAGAAACACTGTTTAAGACATTCCAAACAAGAAATGATCAAAAAGATTTTCGAGCCTTCCGTTATGAGAAAATTAAGGTCATAGAGCCTCTGTTGAGCTCAACAGAGCTTCTGTAAGCCAGATCCTATATGACTGCAAATTCCTTAATTGGAACTCTATCGATCAACTTAAATGTCTTCCTTAAGGATTCGCACGTACAAATGCACACACAAAGATACTGAAAGAAAGTCTTATGGTCGAAGAGCTCACTCCACCAAAGAGTCTCTGTCGCCCAACCTAGACACTCAAAAAGGAGTATCTTGCACAAAATCTTCTCCAAAACAGTTTTCTAGGACACTAATTTCCAAATATGTCCTAAAAATAATATTTAAAACAATTAAAACCTTGGATGATCAAAATGCTTTATAAATCTTTAGTTATGAGAAATTCTCACTCATAGAGCCTCTGTTGGCTCCAACAGAGCCTCAAAGCCTCTGTGAATGCAAATTTTGTGCTAAAGACTCTCTCGATCCTCTCCAATGAATTTTCAAACATTTTTGGTAAAGGTGCAAGCATAAAAGAGACATTAAAGGTAGGTTTTAGAATCACAGAGCTCACTCCACTACAGAGCCTCTATTGATCTTTACTTTACTCTCTATGGAAATTCTGTAAAAGGGAGTTATTTACCGCGAGTGACAGACCCCACACAGAAGAAATACCCACGCGCCAAGCATTAATGGGCCGCGCACGACGTCTAATCGTGCTCTGACACATTTTACGTGGCAGATTTTCATTGGACGTGCGTTCCACACGTTTCTTCTGAAACTTGTGCCGCGCTGTAAAACTCAAGTGCGGACCCCAAATGTATATTGAATTCACTTTTACCACGGAATTCTATCCGTTTCTACCCTCACTATAAAACCCCGTTCCCATTCTCTCTTAAACCTTTTACGAACTTACTCTCTTCATCTTCTCCGGCGAACCTTGCAATAACCTGCAACTTCTGTTTTCCAACGCTTCGGTGAACTCCCCATCTCATTCTGAGAACTCCCAGAATCAAGAAATAGCCGGAAACCTACAACAGGACAACTCCGGTAACACAACAGACTTTGCCCCTACAACCCATCTTCTAAACTTCATCGCACATGAACACTTTGAAAGTGTTCTTCCTTTAAAACCCAATAACTACTACCTGGTTCCCTAAAAAACCGCATTTGGGGAAGCTCATGCCATCCTCCTTCATATTCTAGAAAACCATTATCTTTACCCCCTATTAACCAAAACTGTCTATAAAATCCCTGCCAGATACCTAAATCAATTCTGGCAAAGCAGCAGATTTGATCCCGAAGATAGACAAATCAAGGGCTACATCTCAAAACCAGACAAATCCGAGCACCTTGAACTCAAGTTCAACAGAACTATGTTCTCACTTGAGTTCAGTCTACCAACAAGAGGTCTTCTAGGGATAAAGGAATACGCAGAGAAACCCACAGACACAGGTTTGTTGAAATGTTGGGATACAACACAACCTTAAGAAAAAGAAATGATTTCAGAAGAAACCGATTACCCCCTCTGTGGAACACGCTCTTCTCCATCCTAAATCGGTGCCTAACAGGGAAAGTGGGTAGTCCAGACCAATCTTCTCACCAAATTTTGACAATTATGTACGGGGTGTACTACGATCTACCTCTGGACTACGCCACCCTCATGATGCAGGAAATGGTTAAGACCATTGACCGCAGAATCTCCTCCTAGATGGCCAAAGGACGCAAGACCGATGCTCTACCTCCTCTACAGTATCAGCGAATTCTGGGTGTACTTCTAGAGCCTCTGCTCCGTCTACAAAAATGGCCAATGGAGGGACCAACGGCCAGAATGTATCCCCTGAACAAAAACACCCCAACAGAGCACGAAGACAACTACCCTTTCTGCAGGCCTCTGCCAACCGCACTTCTAGGATATGCAACAGATGAAACCCTTAAGTTAGAATATATACGCGATCATAGGACTCCAGAACCGAGTCATGTGACACCCCCGCGTCTAGGAGTCCCCTTAGGAACTAGGGTTGTAGAAAGGATGTCATATGAAGAATGGGCAGTGGCCTTGGCTAAGCATCAACAAGTTCAAGAGAACTTTCATGCTCTGAGAAATACAATTCTCACCCCTACTCCAAAGAGCAAAACCTCTGCCACCACTCCCAAGAAGAAGAAGAAAGCCCACAGAAAAAGAAAAGCTACAGAAGGCACCTCAACCAGTGCTGCTAAAACCCAACTGTCCCCTCCTCATGCAACAGAAGTTGGATCCTCTGCACCATCCCCTCCTCCAAAAGAAAAGAAGAAAAGAAAACATAAATCTTCTGAGGAGGGTGCCCCCAAACCAAAGAAAAGGAGGAGCAAGAAGAAATCCAAGAAACCTCACACTCCTCTGCAGACTATCGCAGAGGAAACTAATATGCTCGAAGAAACCCATGAGCAACCTCTGCAATCCCCTTCACCTATTAACTATGCAGAAGATCAGGGTGACTTTTCTAACTTCCTCCAACAACCCAGAATTGCACACTCTTTAGACCCTTCTGGATGGACCGCATAAGCTCTATCTCATCATTCAACAAAAGCTCCAGACTTCAGAATCTCTTCTGACTTAGATGATGATGACCAAACCCCACAGAATATTCAGTCTGCGACTCCAGAAGTACTACAGAACCCCTTCACACAACCTGGTTTTGATGTGCTAAGAGCAAGCCCAAAGGATCTGGTTAAAACTACCACCAAAACCCCACCAGTCTTAGTCTCAGAAGTAGATTCTGATGAAGAAGAAGATCACCAGGTAAACAATGGACCTCTGCATCCCCATGTACGACAATTAATTGGCTCTCATCCAATGTACGAGTCTTTAGTCACTGGGGCAGAAGCCGCAACAGAGGTTAGGGTAGAAGCAGCGGGCCGTAGGATAGAAAGAGAGGTTGAAACAATAGATGGTGAAGAAGTGATAGGATGCCCAACAGAGAAAGAATCCAAAACTGATGCCTGGAATAGAAGAGGCACACAACCCCAACCAACTCCCAGTGCAACCCTTATTTCTATTACCGCCAGTCTAGTGGCAGAAGGTAATATTGAACAAGAGCCGCACAGAGGAAATTCCTTCCACCTCTGTGCCACTAATAGCCGGGGAAACCATTCCAGGGGAGTCCTCTCAGAAGGACTCACCCTTATTTCGTGATCCATCGCCCCTGATCACAACATAAATCCCTACAGAGGAATTCGTTTCCTCTGACACGCACACACATATAGGTCCAACAGGCTCTTCAGAGGAGCTTAGAGTGCACAAGCACGGAGAGACTCTAGACAAGTTTCCGAGTCAACATAAGGATACTCTTGTACCCACCTCTGGAGTGGATCAAGACAATGTCCTTAACAGAAGCTCTATAGAGTCTGAGGCTGATAAAGCCTCTGCTCGAGGATTAGAGGGAAATCCTTTCGTCCTCAACATCAAAACAGGGACGAAAGAAGGTGTCCAAGGAACAGGGACTCACTCTGGGGACGAATGTGTTCCCCCAGAGGTTACACCAAGTCCACATGTATCAAGGGATGAGTTCCAAACCCTTGTCACCTCTGTGGACACCACATTGAAAGAGTTGAAAAGCTCTTTTGATTCTTTTACAGATACAACTTCCAGGGCCATTACTGATCTGAACACCAAAATTGACAATCTGTCCACAGAGGTGCAAAATGCCCTAGCCCAGATGAAGTCAACTGCTACAACCTCTGCCACCTCTGCTGCTGCTAACTTCGAGAAAGCTACTACCTCGGCTTTCCAAAGCTCTGTGAAAGCCCTACTTGAACAACTGAAGACAGCTCAAACGCCAACTTCTGCGGGCCTTACACCAGGAGATCTGAAGAAGGCCCTCGAGCAAGTTCAGGAGAAAACTACAAGGGAAACTCTGGCCATGAAACCCTCTGACTACATGACCAGAGCTCAGCTCACAGAACTCGGCCAAGGGGTAATCAACCAGGTCACAGAGCTCATCACAGCCTTCACTGCTGCCAACGCAAATTATGTAAAAAACTTCAGAAAAAGCGTCGACAAAATGCGCTTCAACACAGAGGCAGAGGTCCATACCCTACTTGGCCTCTGTGACGACCTATGCGCAAAGATGATCGCTGCAGGTGCCACACCGCCCAAAAAGCCAGAAGCGTCTTGCAGAGCAGAAGGCACTAAAGATAAGGGTCAGAATGACTCTGATGATGACTCTGATGATTCATCAGATCATCCTGAGGGGGAGAAACCAAGGGAGAAAGCTGCAAACAAAGGTCTACCAGAACCACCAATATCAGCAGAACCGCTAAACCAAGTTCCCCCAACTCAAACCCAAGGAGGAAACCAACAACAGACCACAGAGGAAACAACCACCTCTGTGGAAATACCCTCTGAAGAAACCACAACTCAAACCCAAAAACCCGAAACAACTACAGATCAACAACAGAAGACCACAGAGGCAACACCCACCTCTGTGGAAATAACTTCTGTATTCGGAAAAGATGTGCCAACCCGTGAAGTATTCCAAATCCTAACATCCTCGGAAGAAGATAAACCATCCCAATCTCCAAAACCAAAATCACCAGAAGAACTCCCCTCTCCAACACCAAAAAAACCAAGATACCATCTCCCCCACCCAAAACCAGAACCAAAACCATTGCTCACAAAAGAAAACATCTGAGCAAAACCAAAGAAACCTCACCTACAAAACCCACATCACCAACCAAGCCCTCAGAAGCACAAGTGACAAAACCAACAGAGGCAACCCCCACAAAACCTACAAAAGTACCTCCGTCAAAGCCATCAGAACCCCAAAGGACAAAACCCACAGAGGCAACCCCATCTCTACAAGAAGATCTACAGCCGAAGGCAAAAGACAAAGGCAAAGGGATAATGACAGAGGAACCCAAGAAGAAGAAGCCAAAGCATCAACCAGCAGAAAAATTGATGAAGAGCTCTTTTGATGCATATGTGACACCAAAGCCAGAACAAGAAGACTGGGCTTTCGGTGCTACCCCTCTGTCAAACATACCAATTATAGATCCAAAGGCAAAAGTCACAGAGGATCGAGTGGCCCAAATCCAGAAACAAATGGATGCTCTACGCAGGCCCGTGCCTCCACTCAGTGCACCTCTACAACAGATGAAAGAGGTGGTATACAGATATATGTACAACAGAAGTTCCAGAGATCTTCTGGGACCAACCATTCAAGATCCCAACTTCCATGCTGACTTCGAAAATACATTCACAAGAACAACACCCAAGCCAAAATGGCAAGTCTTCTCAGAGTCCAAAATCGACAAGGTCATATACTGTAAGTTTTCTCAAACCAGAACCACTCCTAAGGTTTCGTATAACATCTATGTTAGCTCCAATATTTATAATATTAGAAGTATTGAAAAATAGGCCAAGTATAGAAGACTTCGACAGAAGCTCTGCCGAATGATCACAGAAGTTCTACGGAGTATCACCAAAGCTCTGCCAAAGTAAAACAAAAATATCAATCAAGAAACGCCAAGACCAAAGAACGAACTACATAAGTACTGCTCACAGAGGACCGAGTCGCAGAACCTCTGTCACCCTTGACAGAGCCTCTGCGGTTTATACTAAAGACTTGGAAGATTTACAAATATCTTTCTACTGTTCCAGGATCCGTTCATCCACTTGTTCCAAGCGTGCCCTGACATCAACTACACGTGTCAAACCCTGATTGGGCTCTGTCAGATTTAGAACACGCGCATTCAATAAACATCGTACCTGCTACTGTTCACCCAATCCTGTCAACTGTAGATCAGTCCTTATTGTCTAAAGTATGTCCCCTTTAGGAGTAGTATAAATAGAAGACTCATGTTCAGTTCTTCTATTAAGCACAAAAACCACTTTAACACGCATAATCTTTCACGCAAAACACTAGCACACAATTAACGTCAAATCTGTTCTTAGTGTTCTTAATATATATCAAATACAGTAATCTTTGAGATATTAATCGGTTCTTCATACACTGTTTATTTGATAATTTGTGTTGTTTCTATATAAACATATCTGTTAGTTCTTCAAATACGCTTCCACAACACATATTATTTGAACTAATAGATTAGATAATCTTTGTTAATCAAATACGGGAACCAACAATTGGTATCAGAGCAAAGCTTGATTTTTTTTCAAGCGATCCTCATTTAACAAGATTATTGGTAGAAACGTGGTCTGATTTTAACCTGTTATTCATTCCTTCAAACATATTCTGTTTCTCAGCCATTTTCGATTTATTCGATTTTTGGTAAAACAAGAAACTGTTTCTTTCGTTAAAACTCCTTTAAAGTGCAAAATTGTCGGTGATTGAATCATTATTCATTTGTCTCTAGATTTCTCAAGTAACAATGTCTAGAATAATATTCTGTGGTGATGCTGATTCTCATTATTATTCGAAGCAAAGTACTAATTTTCGCAAGATAATTCCTACTCTTGAGAAAGAACTAGATGAAAGGAACAAGAGCATTCTTAGTGATTCAGATAAAATTGCTAAGCTTGAAGAATCAGGTAAACTTCTAAACTATGAAAATCTTGAACTGAAAAGGAAATTATCTGAGTCAGAAAAGCTTTGTGAAAAGGAGAAAGAGAAGGTTAAGGAAGTTAAGACAACTCTTGAAGAAGAGAAGAAAAGACTTGAACTCAAATGTTTAAAATTTTCTAGTCTGATTTCTGATTTTGAGAAACTTATGATCTGTGAGAGAAAGAAATTTGAAAAAGAGAGAACCATTATTGAAACAAAATCTACGGAGTTTTCTTACAAAATCTCAGAATTATAGAAGACTCTTGAAAAGGAGAAGAGAGAGCATGATTTTAATAGAAAAGAGTCTGAAAAGGTGACGGTTGAAGGATTTCAAACAAAGTGTTTAAAAGATGATTTTGAACGAGAAAGAAAGGTTTTTAAAGCTGAAATGTCCAAATTAACAAAAAGTATATCTGATTTATCAACCAAGATTATGTTGGAGAAAAAGTATAAATCAGATCTTCAAAATAAGTTTGATTTAAATCTTAAAGAAAAAGATGTTTTAGCTAAAAGGATTAAGGACTTTGATTTTGCAAACTCTTGTGCTAATAATACAAATAATCTTGTTTTCAAAAGAGTGAAAATGGTTTGGAAAGTCAAAAACTCTACTCCTGTCAAAAATGCTCCAAAGCTTTTTGTTTCTTCCAAGCATTCATCTCTTCATTCTCATAATTATAAATGCTTTGATCTTCTGTCTCAATTAAAAAACGTTTTCTCTAAATCTTTCTGTGTTCTAAATGGGTCATTTCAAAAGAAAATTCCAAAGACCCAAAGTGAGAAGAGTCACAGAAAGGAACCTGGCAAACCAGCAAAGACTGGCAAACCAGAGGACCTAAAGACATCTCCAAATCCTAACATTCTAGGACCCATTTAGATATGGGTACCAAAATGTCTTTAATCTGTCTTGCAGGTAAATGGACTCCTTAATACTTTTGTTAAGGACTCGCACTTCAGTGAACAATGGACTCCTTAATACTTCTGTTAAGGACTCGCACTTCAGTGAACAATGGACTCCTTAATACTTCTGTTAAGGACTCACACTTCAGTGAACAATGGACTCCTTAATACTTCTGTTAAGGACTCAGGCTTCAAAGTTCACAATGACTCTTAAACACTCAGTTTAAGACTCATCCTTCAAAGGTTCTATACTTCACAGAGCCTCTGTGGAATTGCTCAGAACCTCTGACAATCTCCACAGAACCTCTGATGAGGTTGACCTATGTTCTATGCTTTACTTCAGATTTTAAAACCAAGCATAGGTCAAGGGGGAGCAGAAGGAGAACATACTTGATCTACAGAGGTTGATTAGATCAAGGGGGAGCAGAAAAAGAACATACTTGATCTACAGAGGTTGATTAGAACAAGGGGGAGCAATAGGAGACCTTGCTTAATCTACAGAGATTTATAAGTCAAGGGGGAGCCAAGGAAGAGATGACATCTACAGAAGAAAAGAACTTTGCCAGACAAAGAAGAACAAAAAGGTTGGTATCTCGTACAAATTCTTTTTGAAAATAATTTTCTAGGACACAAATTTCTAAATATGTTCTAGAAACATTATTAAAAACATTCCAAATAAAATTTGATCAAAAAGAATATTGAGCTTTCCATTATTAGAAATTTAAGGTCATAGAACCTCTGCTGAGTCCAACAGAGGTTCTGCAGGCAAAAACTCTATGATCATAAATCAATAATCTTGGAAACTCTGTCGATCACCTTGGGTGTCAATTTCAAAAAGAATCATCGCGTACAAATGCACTGCAACAGAAGTCAATGGTCACAGAGTTCTTCCCACAATTAAGAACTTCTGTAGACCATCACTTGTCTAAAAAGACTTTGCTGCATAAAATTTTGTTTCAAAAACAATTTTCTAGGACACCAACTTTCAAATAGGTCCTAAAAACATTGTTAAAAACAATCAAAAAACCTGGATGATCAAAAATGTTTATAAATTGTTAGATATGAGAAATTTCTTGTCTCAGAGCCTCTGCTGGCTCCGACAGAGGTCCAAAAACCTCTGTAAAGGAGTTTCTATACTAATAATTTATCGATCCTCTCCATGGAATTTTCAACCATTTTTAGTCAAGGTACAACCTACAGAGGAAAGAAAAACAAGGTTTTCAAATCACAGAACTTCTGTAAATCACAGAGCCTCTGTCAGTCTTTACTTTGGGCATTTCTGTAACAATAACGGTAACATCTCTGCGAGTGAAAATCATGTGGAGGTAAAAGAAGCCCACACGCCTAGCATTTAATGAGGCCGCCCACGACGTCTCGTCATAACTGACACAGATGACGTGTCATTTTTCCATTGGACCTACATGGAGCACGTTCCTCTGGAAAATTGAACCTGCCGTAACCACTCAAGTGCGGACCCTAAATATTTTTTACCTCAAAATATTAACCCTTTCAGATTCTACCATTACATACTCAGTATAAAACCCAAGTTACCTTTCCTCACAAAAACTTTACGAACTTACTTTCTTCTCCGGCGAACCTGCAACTATTCTCAAAACTTCATCCTATCTTACTTTGCAAAAATGGCTTCCAGTTCCCACGATGCTCTGAACTCTCCTCAACAATCCCCAGTACATTCAGAGCACTCACACAACCCTGACGTCGTCGGAAATGCAGAAAAAGAAAACTCCGACGACTATGCTAATTTTACACCAACCACTCACCTTCAACATTTTCTGACCAAAGAACATTTTGAGGATGTTCTTCCATTAAAATCAAATAACTGCGACCTGGTACCCTCACCAACAGCCTTCGGCGAAGCCCATGCCCTTCTCCTCAACATCATGGAAAACCATATCCTATACCCTATCCTTTCCAAAACCCCAACCAAAATCCCCGTTCGATATCTGAATCAATTTTGGCAAAGTTACCGATTTGATTCAGATGATTCTCTGATTAAGGGCTATATTTCGAAGCCAGACAAATCTGCACACCTCGAACTCAAGTTCAACAGAACTATGTTCTCGCTTGAGTTCAACCTACCAACCAGGGGTCTACTTGGAATAAAGAAATATGCTGAGGAACCGACGGACGAGGAACTCTGTCGCTTTGAAGAGATGTTAGGGTATAACACAACCCTAAGGAAACACAATGATTTCCGCAGAGGCAGACTACCACCTCTGTGGAATACCCTCTTCTCCATCCTGAACCGTTGTCTCACAGGGAAAATTGGCAGCCCTGACCAGAGCTCACACCAGATCTTAACCATAATGTATGGGATCTATTACGATCTTCCACTTGATTATGCCACCATCATATTGCAGGAGATGGTAAATACGATCGACAGAAAGCTTGCAACCCAAAAAGCCAAAAAGAACACACCAGGATATCTGCCACCTCTGCAATATCAAAGAATTCTAGGAGTTTTATTCGAGCCTCTACTTCTTATGGAGAAATGGTCAATGGATGGGCCAACTGTAAAACTTTTTCCCATGAACAAAAACACTCCTACAGAGCATGAAGACGACTATCCTCACTGCAGACCTCTGTCGAAAACTCTTCTGACATATGCTAGAGATAAAGACCTAAAAGAAGAGTATATACGCGTTCACAGGACTCCAGAACCAAGTCCTGTGACACCCCCGCGTTTAGGTATCCCCATAGGTACTAGTGTAGTGGAGAGGATAACATAAAAAGAATGGGCCAGAGCTTTAGAAAAACATTACTCAGTACATGATCGGTTCCATGCCCAAAGAGAAGACATATACCCCTCTTCATCCAAGAAAAAAACCGCTGCAACCACACCCCAAAAGAAGAGCAAGAAAAGGAAACCCACAGAGGAAACTTCAACCTCTGCAGCTCAACCATCTCGACCCCCTGCAACAGAAACAGGATCCTCAGCACCTCCCTCCCATCCAAAACAAAAGAAACGAAAAACCAAATCCACAGAGGAGGGAGCCCCTAAGCCAAAGAAGAGGAAGTCGAAAAAGAAGAAACCCACATCACCTCTGCAGTCCATTGCAGATGGAGTCGAACAGGAAGAGGAAGACCAATCTATACCTCTGCAACCTCCCTCCCCAATAAACTATGCAGATCAACAGGGAGACTTTAATGTCTTCCTCAACCAACCCGAAATAGCTCACACCTTAGATCCATCAGGATGGACCGCAGAACCATTGTCTCATGAATCGACAGGGATACCTAACTACACGATAGCCTCGAACTTGGATGAACATGATCAAACTCCTCAGAACATTCAACATCAGACTCCAGAGGTTCTGCGCATTCCTTTTCTCCATCCAGAGCTTAAAACTCAGGAATCAACCCCTACACTCACAGAAGAAGCGACTAGAGTTGAGACCGCAGAAGAAGAGGTCCAAATAGGTGAAACAATAGAGGACGTTAGGATAGAAGCCACAGAGGGTACTACAGAAAAAGATGTCGCAGAAGTAGAAGGCACACATCCCCAACCCCCTCCTAGTGCAACCCACATATCTGATACCGCCGGTCTAGCGGCAGAGGGTATCATTGAACAAGAGCAGCACAGCTCGATCCAAACCCCATCCAGCCAACCAGAGGTTACTCTTTCAACCTCTGTGCCACTTATACCTAGGGAAACCATTCCAGGGGAGTCCTCTCTAAAGGACTTACCCGTAGTTCGTGGTCATTCGCCCGAGACCACAATCGCACTCCTAACAGAGGCATATGTTGCCTCTGCCACACACACAACAATAGGGCCCAACCTTCTTTCAGAGAGGAGTAGAGAGCACAAAGACGAAGAGACTATTGATAAGTCTCCGAGTCAACAGAAGGACATTCCAATACCCACCTCTGGAGTGGATTTAGACACTGACCTTCACAGAACTTCTGTAGAGGATGGAACACAAGTTTCTCCTCAAAGATCAGAAGGAAATCCTTCCACCCTCAACGTAAAAACAGGGGTGAACGAAGCTGTCCTAGGAACAGGGACTCACTCTGGGGATATATATGTTCCTCCAAAGGTTACCACTGACTCTCATGTGACAAAGGACGAGTTCCAAACCTTTGTAACCTCTGTGAATCAAAAACTACAGGAGTTGCAAAGCTCCTTTTCAAATTTTACAGAGACTTCTTCAGGAGCCATTACAAAACTAAATACCAAAATGGACGCCTTGTCCACAGAGGTACAACAAGCTCTCTCCCAGATAAAGTCTGTTGTCGAAGCTTCTGTCACAACCTCTACAAGAATACATGCTGCCGAATTCGAAAGAAGTGCAACCTCTGCATTCAAAAACTCCATCAGGATTTATCTTGAAAAGATGAGGCAACAAGCTACAAAGAATCCTGAAAATACTTGCAGGGCAGAAAGTTCTAAAGAAAGGAGGCAGGATGACCCTAATGATGATGATGCATCAGGTCATCCTGAGGGGGAGAACCAAACTGAGAAAACAACAGAGGCTACAGCTGCAAAAACTACGACAACCGCAGAGCCTGAAACTCAAGATCCCCAAACCCAAAGTCAAGGAAACCAACAGAGGCCCACAGAGGAAACACCAGCCTCTGTGGAAACCACCTCTGTCTTTGGAAAAGATGCCCCTACTAAAGTAAAGATCCAGATCTTATCATCTTCCTCCTCATAAGAACTTTCCATTCCTCCACCAAAACCAATATCCCAACCCAATAAATACCCAAGAAGAAAATCCATTGCCCACAAACCAAGAGGACCAAAACGCTTTGCTACTTATGTTCTAAAAAGAATGGAATTTGTATCTGCTTTCAGAACAGCAAGACGTTTTGATATCCCTCCACAAACCACAACTGAGCTCACAGAAGAACCGTCTACAGAACCCAAATCCCCAATCAAACCAACAGAACCATCACCATCAAAGTCTCAGAAAATGAAGTGTCAAAAACTACAGAGGCAATCCCCATCATACCCACAGAAACCTCTACACCCAAACCAACAGAGGACTAAACCCCCAAACCAACAGAAGCAATCCCAGAAAATCCAAAACAAGCAACAGGTTCTGAGCCTCCCCAAGCCAAAGATAAAGGAAAGGGTATCATAACAGAAGAACCAAAGAAGAAAAAGCCAATGCCTCAGACGACAGAGAAGTTGATGAAGAGCTCATTCGATGCCTTTGTCACTCCTAAACCTGAAGAAGACTGGGCCTTCAATTCAGATCCTCTGTCAGAAATTCCGATCCTTGATCCAAAAGCAAAGGTAACAGAGGGTAAAGTTGCAGAGATAAAACGAGAAATGGATGCTCTGCGAAGACCAATATCACCACCGACTACACGACATGCAGAAATGGAAGAGGTGGTGTATAGGTATCTTTACAGACAACAATATCAGAAAAATCCTCTGCCTCACATCGAAGATCCTCAACTCAGAGCTGACCTTGATAACACCTTCACCAGAACAAAGCCAAAAGAAAGGGCAGAAGTCTTCTCAGAATCCAAAATTGAAAAGGTAATTTACTGCAAATTCTCTCAAACAAGAACCTTTCCAAAGATCAGGTACAACATCTACAAAGTCAAAAGGGAGAACAAGTCCGAAAATCAATTTTCAGATGCCGATATAAGGAACTTGAACCCCTACGATCTGCCAGATCTTCTACTTTGGACGAAAGAAGGGCCTATCAAGTATTCAGGAAAGCGATGAGGGAAAAGCTTCTGCTATATAGCATGATAGACTTTCAACTAGGAAGAGATCTTGGAGTCAGAAACCTAAGCCTAAGACTACCAGAGGATCACTGCCCACCTTCTGCCATACCCAACTCAATCATAACAACACCAAGGTACGGGTTAGTATATAAGGATCTTGCTGGTCAAGTAAGACTTTGTATGGAAATGGACTGTCAGAAGTATGCAACCAGTACTCTGAACAAGTTCAGATCAATCCTAGAAGAGAACAGAGATACTGAGCTTATGGATCGAGAATCAGCAGACAGAATGATCAGAGAAATCGATGCTACAATTGGCTTAAGAGAACTATGCATCAAATTCTATCACGAGCTCAAAGAAGTGGGATTCGACAACAGAAGTTTCAACAAATGCAAATGTCTGAGTCTCATCTACATACCTCTGTAAACTGTAAAATGTCTATGGCATAATTCAAAATGAAAAGAAATGAATTGACTCTTTGAGGTATTGTTTAACCTCTGTCTATTTACTTACCCTAATCAAGCATAATTCAAAATTTTCGTTTTTCAATACTTAGGGGGAGATTGTTAGCTCCAATATTTATAATATTAGAAGTATTGAAAAATAGGCCAAGTATAGAAGACTTCGACATAAGCTATGCCGAATGATCACAGAAGTTCTACGGAGTATCACCAAAGCTCTGCCGAAGTAAAACAAAAAGATCAATCAAGAAACGCCAAGACCAAAGAACGAACTACAGAAGTACTGCTCACAGAGGACCGAGCCGCAGAACCTCTGTCACCCTTGACAGAGCCTCTGCGGTTTATACTAAAGACTTGGAAGATTTAAAAATATCTTTCTACTGTTCCAGGATCCGTTCATCCACTTGTTCCAAGCGTGCCCTGATTGGGCTCTATCAGATGTGGAACATGCGCATTCAATAAACATCGTACCTGCAACTGTTCACCCAATTCTGTCAACTGTAGATCAGTCCTTATTGTCTAAAGTATGTCCCCTTTAGGAGTAGTATAAATAGAAAACTCATGTTGAGTTCTTCTATTAAGCACAAAAACCACTTTAACACGCATAATCTTTCACGCAAAACACTAGCACACAATTAACGTCAAATCTGTTCTTAGTGTTCTTAATATATATCAAATACAGTAATCTTTGAGATATTCATCTGTTCTTCATACACTGTTTATTTGATATTTTGTGTTGTTTCTATATAAACATATCTGTTAGTTCTTCAAATACGCTTCCGCAACACATCTTATTTGAACTAATAGATTAGATAATCTTTGTTAATCAAATACGGGAACCAACAATCTATAAGGTCAAAAGGGAAGACAGAACCGTGACCCAATTCTCATATGCTGATCTGAGAAATCTAAGTCCCTACGACCTACCCGACCTTCTCAACTGGACGAAAGAGAACTTCACAACAGATGCACATCGAAGGGCATACAGGGTGATAAGGAAAGCCATGCGTGAGAAACTTCTGCTATACAGCCTTGTCGACATCCAATTAGGACGAGATCTTGGAGTAAGAAACCTAAATCTCCATCCACCAGAAAATGACTGTCCATCCTCTGCCATACCAAACTCAGTCATTACATCTCCAAGAGTTGGGTTGGTCTATCAAGATCCTGCTAGGAAGTCAAGACTGTTCGTAGAGATGGACTGTCAGAAGTATGCAACAAATACTTTGACAGAGTTCAGAGCAAGCCTCGTGGAGCATAGAGGAACGGAGCTCATGAAACAAGCTCTCGTAGATAGACTGATAGAGGTCATCGACCAAGTAATCAACTTCAGAACCCTCTGCATCAGTTTCTATCAAGAGCTTAGAGAATTAGGATTCGACAACAGAAGTTTCAACGACTTCAAAGACGCCAACGTCTGATATCCTCTACCAACCTCTGCAAATCTTTCCTTTCATAATGTAATCAAATGTAAGTGCCTCTGGCATAATTCTGTATGAAAGAAAAGTAAAATTTTTTGTGGTATTTTATTTCACCTCTTGTTATGTACTTAGCCTAGAAAACCTTGCACTTTTCAATTTTTTATTTTTCAATACTTAGGGGGAGATTGTTAGCTCCAATCCTCTGTTTATAGAAGTATTGAAAAATAGACTAAGTATAGAAGTCTTCGACAGAGGCTCTGCCGAGTAACCGAGAAGACCGAAGTAAAGACCTGCCAGAAGACTCTTCAATACGGACAAGGCCACAGAGCCTCTGTCACACTTGACAGAGCCTCTATGGTATAAAAGACTAGAGCTCTATACAAGGACAATCGTGCTTCTCACGATTTCTGTTGTACGAAGATCCTGAAGATCATTCGTACAAGGCGTGACCTGACAACTCCATGTGTCAAACTCTGATGGGTCTTAGCCTTAGTAGAAGCCGGCGCATTTAAATAACGTTGTACCTGCAACAGTACCTGAATAGTGTCTTTGTACCTTCAGTCCTTGTTGTCCAGAACTTGTCCCCTTTAGAAGTAGTATAAATAGAAGACTCATGTTGAGTTCTTCTATTAAGCTTTGCACAACACACACACACCATTAGAACAGAATTCTAGTTATATCATCGGTGTTCTTGGTGTTTTATTCATATCAATATACAATGGGTTATTGAGCTGTTTGTCTGTGTTATTTACACTTTACGTATTTGATATTGTGTGTTCTTCTACCTTATTATATCTTTTAGTTCGTTAAAACTCTTCCGCATTATATCTTATTTGAACTATTAGATAGAATCATCATTGTTAAGCAAAACAGGAACCAACAGTCCCATTGAGCGAAGTGGGTAATGTCGTCCATCAGTTGAGCGGTTGTTCCCGGTGGGAAGAATTTATGGAGGAACGCAGCTTTCAGGCCTGCCCATGTAGTGATCTGATCCGATGGTAGGCCCTCTATCCAAATTTCAGCTCTACCCTTTAAGGAAAAACTGAATAGCCTCAGCTTGATCGCGTTCTCCTCCATCCCATTGATCTTGAACGTATTGCAGATCCATTCAAATGCACGAAGGTGTGCATGGGGATCTTCAGTTGGCGCTCCCCCAAACTGATTCTGCTGTACCATCACGATGGTACTCGGCTTGATCTCGAAATAATTTACCGCAGTGGTGGGTGCTTGGACTCCTATACGTGCGGCTGCCACGTTCGGGTCGGCAAACGACCGCATAGGACGTCTCTCGGGAGGTGGTGGAGGTGGGTCATTGCGAGGAGGTCTCTCGTCACCCATCTCGATCTTGATATGTTTTTTGCTTTTGATTCTTTGCGTAATCGACGGGCGGTTCTTTCAATCTCTGGATCGATCGGTTCGATTTTCTCCCCACGGTTTTTCCTTGGCATAAACCAGTTAGTACCTGAAATGGAAAGTAAACAAAATTAGCAATCCGAAAACTGAAAGTGATGAAATAAAATAACAAAAAATAAAATAAAAAAAATGTTCAATGTAATAGCGCTTATAGTTGGTAGTGCTATCTGTTGCAACTAGTTCCCCGGCAACGGCGCCAAAAACTTGATAGGCGGGTTTACACCCCCCTAAATCTAACCGCAAGTGTATGGGTCGAAATCAAGTAATAGTACAAAAGTACGAGTATCGAACACAGGGAACTAGGAACTAGGTATCACAATGACTATAAGATCTATTAACTGAACGATCGCAATTTTGAGTGGTTGGTATAAAACTAATTAATTGTAAATAGTTAAATCGAATACGAGACAACAAATAACTTAAGGACTTCGGATAGAGAAAACAGTTGAGGGTTGGAAATCCTAAGGTTTTCACGTACAAACACTTGACTTAAAACAATTACCAGTTATTCCCTTAATGAATACCCAATCTCTAAAATCACCGTTGTTCTCTCTCGAACAACAACGGGTTTTATTTTGAAAGCATAAGTTTTATGTCTCGATCTCAACCTATGGAACTCAAAACACATTAAACTCAAGATTGTAATGGGACTAAGGCTTACTTGGTATATCTCTATCCAATTTTTCACCTTAGGCATGCAATTCTAGTTCTAGTTATCAATTAATTCTCTCGAACTTAATTGCTAACAAACAAATCAGATGTAAATTGGCCAAAGTCACAAAAGCATTAAAATCCAAATCACATGCTTCATTAAATAGAAAAAACTGATAAAAGTATCAAATCACATGTCCATAAGCTTAAACCAAATTCAATCCAACCCCCAGCATCTAAAGATTAGTTCATGTTGGTGGTGGATAAAAACATAAGAAAAGGAAGAGAGATTGTGTGTGTAAACATGATGATCGTGAACGTAATGAATAAACTGATCAACTCCCTTCTCTCGGCTCTAATCCGCTTCACGTGATGAATGTCTCCTCTATCGTGGCTCCAAAATACGTGAAAGTGCTCTGAAAATCGCCCCCAAGCTGCCTCCTGTCGCACTTGTCGTGATAATGACCTAAATCCGCAAAACACCAACATATAGAAAACGAACAGTGGGTTGCGCGACCTGGCCCGCGGCTTTAGGCCGCGCAACAAGTCGTGCGTGGTTCTGAAGGCTTCGGGTCAGGTTCGGGTCCTGGTTTGGGTGCGGGTCTCGGGCTTGGATCTTGGGCTTCCGTTGGGATTCGTTTTGGCTCTCTTTTGGACTCTTTTCTTCTTCTTTTCTCGATGATTACTGTCTTTTAGATTACCTGCACATATCAGTCGATAAACCATAAAATTCTGCCTTTTTGCTAGAACATGAGCCAATCTCATTGGTTTGAGGACCGAAAATAACACCAAAAAGTGGCGTTATCAACAACCCCAAACTGAGCGTTGCTTGTCCTCAAGCAAAATAGCGATAAAATAGAATAAAAGCATATATCGGAGAAATAATAACTGCACAACTCCCAATTGGTACCACGTATTGCACTGGTGATTTCCCATACCCGTGAATGCCTATCTCACCCTCGCCTCATCTTTATTCTGTTTGATCTATGGCCTTCCATTGTGAGTTGAACTCGTGACTGTTCCGATTCCATTAAGGTCGTACTAGGTCCACACATACTAGGTAAAACATTTCGCCTCGACCCTACCTCACGGGATATTCTCATTTCACTCGAACCTAGGTTGTCGCACATGTTGTCATGTATAAGGAAGTTATGTACAATGATACTCAAGAATTACATGACAACTCTAATGAAAGACGCACAAATGTCCAAAAATTTCGATCTCAGAAAGGAATCAAGTAGCAAGACAGGGAATATTGGTAAGCGTGGTCGTGTACCCTAATCATACTTTCCAGGAGATCATCCAGGTCTTTACAAGGGTTGTAACGGGGCTCGGGTTATGGCTAGAAAATGAAGGTTAAACGAATCAAGGATCCTCGGTGTGTCAACCATTCACTTTCTATCACTTGGCCCTCTTTGTCACTACTGGAGTCGCTTTGACTCTCTTATTTTCTGCTGTAAATACTATCTAACTAACTATATTTATTTAAAAAAAATTTGTATGGGGCATCAATGGCCCTCTTTATTAGCTCTTGGGTTAGAATGACCCAATTTATTTTCCTGACTGGCCTGTACTATTTCTTTTCTGCTCTATCTTCTGCTGTTCATTACTGCTTCTGATTGACACACTTTCGGATAAGGGTTGGCTAAGGCTTTTGGCTAGGGTTTAATGGTGGGTATGAAATGAGCAAGTGGTGAGTGTTTGGCTGCAAACTGGGTTATGGAAACACACATAAGGGGTCAAAAGGAACGATAGATAACAAATGGGTTAAAAATACACACAATGCCTGGAATCATCTCTCAAGGTCCACACGATATGGTCTACTTTACCCTTACCCAATATCCCGATGGTCGTCTTTGCTACTCAATGCAATATTATAGCGAGACCACTCTATAATCACGACAAGGAATTCGAAAAAGTGTATACGAATTTCGTGTATGAATCCCTCGAAATGAAAAACGTCTTTTAGGCTCAAATCTCACTATTGGATGGTCTCCACTAATGTCCCTAGTCATGTCTTTTCCCGGTCCTTCCCTAATGGTCACGTTACTATCACAAGATTCTTCCCACAATGGTTGGTCTCAATCATTCAAAATAAAAATTTTAGCTAATATGATCTAACATTCAGAAGTGCGGGGAATCTACGTGCATAAACGTGGGCCCGATTGGGCAACCCCAAACCTTACCCACACATTGTCCCCAATGTGTAAGTGTCGGTGTAGGCGATACAAAGATGTGACACGTATCATTGTGCAGTTATAGCAGTTATCAAATAGGAAAGACAAAGTCTTAATCATGAAACATCAAAGAGCCAGTCTAACGCTTTTAAAAAAAATATGGCCACCCCAAACCTAGGCCGTGGCCTAGGTTTGTCAACTAACGCCAACCCCAAACCTAGGTGAAACCGAGGTTTGCACAGGATTAAAAGTGAGTGTGTAGATGTTGAATGGTGAGGCACCCCAAACCTAAGTGAAACTTAGGTTTGTTGCATTTCATTTAACTAAAAGGAAACAAAACATCATACACCACTCGTTAACACAGAGTTAGAACATACCTGTTTGCCCGGACGGAGGAGATTCTCTTGCAATACTGAGGAGAATGGTTGGGAGACATCGGAGAAGCTGACGAGGGAATACAGAAACAACAGCAAAGAAAGGAAAAGGAAGCAAAGAACGAAACGACTCAAAGGAAGAAAAAAAGGAACATATTGCACTAGAACAGGGAGCCGCACGGTTTGGGCCGCGGCCTGAAACCGCGTGGCAAACCGCGTAACTCTCTGTTTCGCAAAACCATTCAGGGACACCCGCGACTTAGCACGCGGTATGAAGTCGCGGGGTATCCCGCGTATGCCTCTGTTCCAATTTTTTTTATATAAATAAAATCACTTAAAAACCTAAATTAAAAAAACGCAAACCTCGGTGGGTTGCCTCCCACCTAGCGCCTTGGTTTCGGTCGTGGCTCGGCCTTCCTTCTGATTACTCCTTCGGCTCTCCTTGATTACCGGGTTCCTCTTCACTTCTACCTCTCTCGCTCTCGAACATCTTGAACACTGTCTTTTCACCACCAAACCTTAAGGTCATCTCGCCTTCTTCCATGTCGATCAGCGATTTGCTCGTGGCTAGGAAGGGTCTTCCCAATATTAGCGGGACCTCTATATCTTCATCGATGTCTAGCACCACGAAGTCCACCGAAAAATAGAACTTGTCAACTTTGATGAGCACATCCTCTATTACTCCATATGGATACACTATTGATCGGTCTGCGAGTCGGAGTGTCATGTACGTTGGCTTTACTTCCCCCAAGCCAAGTTTCCTGAAAACAGATAAAGGCATTAGATTAATACTTGATCCTAAATCGCATAACACCTTATCAAAACAAAGATTCCCAATTTGAATAGGGATCGAAAAACTCCCTGGATCCTTAAGCTTCGGGGGAAGCTTGTTCTGAATGATCGCACTGCACTCTTCAATAAGTGCAATGGTAGACTGGTGTTCGATTGCCCTCTTCTTGGATAAGATCTATTTCATGAACTTGAGATATGTTGGCATTTGGGCTAGCGCTTCTGCGAAGGGGATGTTGATGTGTAGCTTTTTGAAGATGTCAAGAAATTTCTTGAACTGTTCCTCATCTTTATGTGCCTTCACCCGATTCGGAAATGGTAGCGGTGGTACACACGGTTTGACTACCGGCTTCGATGGAGGTGTCACCTCTTTTTCCTTCGGCTTCTCCCGATCAATCATATCACTAGAACGCTCATCCTTCAGCCCAACATTCGCCTCCTTGATTATCTCTTTGCCACTTCTCAGATGAATGGCATTACATTCTTCTCTTGGTTTCCTTTCAGTCTGACTCGATAAACGTTCCTGGGGCTCGGTTTTGTAAGACTTCAGAAATTTGCCCCATTTGTCTTTCAAGGATCTTGATGGAGGCGGTGTTCTGATCAGTTGCTGCTTTCAGTGTACTCACTGTGCTTGCTAATTCTCCAACTGTGTTGTCCATCTTTGTCATAAACTTCATCATCATATCTTCCAGCCCCGGTTTCTTCTCCATGGATGGTCCTTCGTCGAATTTCTTTTGATTGAAACCTGGAGGACGGTAAACATTGTTAGATTGAGAAGAATTAGAATGGTTAGAAGAATTACCGTATTGTTGCTGGCCCTGAGGTTGACTCCATGAAAAATTAGGGTGTTTCTTCCACCCCTCATTGTAGGTATTCGAGAAAGGGTCGTTCCTCGGTTGATTGTTCCGGTTTTGTAAAAACTGAACCTGTTCAGGTTCTTGAGAAGTGGGGAACACGTCCGGACTACCTCCCTTCAAGTAGTTGGTGATAGCGGCTAGCTGAGCTTTTATTACCTTCAGTTCATCCGATTCTTGAACACTCGCTACCGGTCTGATAGAAGTTCGTGGAGTGGCATAGCAATGTTCGGCTAGATTCTCGATCAAATCGACTGCTTCTTCATAAGTCTTTGTAAAGCCCGTATCCCGGTATGTAATTTATTAGTCTTAATTATTTTTCTTTTAAGTTCGAGTATTGTGGTTTCCGTAAGCGGGGTTAGTCGAGTTGGGTCAAATCGTTAAATATCGTAATTTTTGGTTAGGAGTGAGAGGCTTGCAAGTTGAAGGGCCATTTGTGTCAAAGGCCAAAAACCCATATTGGGTTTCGGCCCATGCAGCATTTTGTAGAGGAGTAATATATTTTTTTTGTTGTGTGCCGTGAAGAAGGAAGGAGAAAGAAAATCAAGAAAAAGAAAAAAAAACCCTTAAGCACCCATTTCTTTTTTTTTTGGTTCGTGCCGCACGCAAGGAAGAGCAAACAAGACCAGTTTTCTTTCCTGTTTTCCCTGCCGCCGTGAACCACCGTCATCGCCGCCGTGATCCGCTGCCGGCGAGAGGAAGAGAGGTGTAGCGAGAGAGGGTTCAGCGAGAAAAGGTGTCGGGTTCGTGCGCCGCTGCTAGTCGTCTCGAGGTAAGGTTCCGTTTCCGTTTCGTTTTCCTTTCGTCGCCTTCAACCGTTAAACCACCGCCGCCGGCGACCACCACTGCCGGAGGGCAGAGGGTGGTGCGTGGCCATGTCTTATTAATAATCACCGTAGGATCCGTTAAGCCTTGACTTAATCGTTTAAGCCGCTTCGTTAAAACCGTCGTTTTTATAATCATCAATTCATGTGGAAAATGGTGCAGCCACTGTTTTTGCGACGGCTATAACTTTTCCATCGTAACTCCGTTTGAGCCGAAACTGGCGCCCACGGTTCAAGTTCGGGGTCGGGCACGTTTTCCGTGTTTTAGCGGAAAACTGGTTCGGCCTCTAACTGGACGAAAAAGTGGTCGCAAGTTCGGTGTTTCGTCATTTCATGTGAAAATTTCTGGAATCTGCCCTGATCTTGCGAAAATCATAACTTTCTGCTCGTAACTCGGTTTGGGGTGAAACCGGTGTCAAAAGTTCCCTTTTTGAGTCTAGAAACTTTTCTGTGTTTTGTGCAAAACCCAGTTCGGGACGTAGCATGGGTCAAATTGTCGTTTTATACTGAAAGGTGCTGAATTTCGCTGTTCTGGAATCTGTTTTTGTAAAATCCGTAGTAAATTGTAGAAAAATCGTTAGGAGGCGTATAATATGTCCTTGGAACCCTAACTCAGAGTACTTTCTGGTCATGAAATAATATTGGGAATTTTCTGGGTTTAAAGGGGTCGAAACAGGTCCCGAACAGACCTGTTTTGGGTGAACGGAAGTTAGTTTTAGTGACGGTTTAAGCGTGTGTCGTGTCATAGGGTCCGGGTCTCGTATTGACACGTTTTAACATGCATTTAGGTGCTGGGAAGTGACCGTATTTGTGGAGCTTGAATTGTGTTGTTAAGTTGGGCACGCATTCGAGGTGAGTTCTCTCACTGTGTAGTTAGGGGTTGTATGCATGTCATAATAGTTTGTATGTACTACTGTCTTTGTGGTGTGAACTAGTTGTTTGTGGTGTGTAATATTTGATTGGTTTGAATGCTTGGTATAAATGTGTTACATTACAATTCGGTGGGACCGAGGCCTCGATGGTACTGAGGTGTTGGTTACATTACAATTCGGTGGGACCGAGGCCTCGATGGTACTGAGGTGTTGGTTACATTACAATTCGGTGGGACCGAGGCCTCGATGGTACTGAGGTGTTGGTTACATTACATTCGGTGGGACCGAGGCCTCGATGGTACTGAGGTGTTGGTTACATTACAATTCGGTGGGACCGAGGCCTCGATGGTACTGAGGTGTTGGATACATTACAATTCGGTGGGACCGAGGCCTCGATGGTACTGAGGTGTTGGATACATAATTACTTGTAGACGTTTACTCGTTTTATGTAACTGTGATGTTGTTGCTTATGTGCGGATAGGGGTGATGTGTATATAATTCCTATCTGCGCATGTGTTGGAATTCACTAAGCTTTGTGCTTACCCTTTCCCAATAAACTGTGGTTTCAGGTCCGAGCGGCTTCAAGGCGTGACAAGTACACACTGGCGCGCGAGGAGAGCTGGTTGTTTTATGGTTTTAATAATTAAACGTTTATTCCGCTGTATTTTTATTATAAAGTTAATAATTATGAGTTTGCAAACGAAACGTTGGGATTCATTTAATGAGTTGTTATAAATGAGTTGTTTATTTAAAAATTTAAATTTGCTTGTAATTTTTGGGACGTTACAACTTGGTATCAGAGCACAGCTTGAGTGAATCAAACGCACCTCGGTGTGTTTGGTCTCAAGTTGCGGCTGGGAAATTTTCAAATTCTTTATTAAATCTTTTTGGAGACAAAAGAAAAAGTAAAGACCCGTTCGAGGAACGGTGATCGGAGGCGCAGTGTGTACAGTCAGCCGGAGCCAAAGGGGAAAGGTACAGTACTTAGTGTTTTATTGCTTTCTAGATCATAGAGTATGCATGCTAGATTGCCTGTTGTTGACACTATGATGTATGTTGTACTGCTTGCTATTAGGAATTTATGCTAATTATGATAGGTTACTAAGTGGATGCCCTCTAGGTTGTATGCAGTAAGAGATTTATAGCCTTAGAATATTTGATTTAGTTCTATTGCGCAGCTCTTGTTTGAGTCCAACCGTTCTAGGATAGAATCTTGTATTCGAATGTCTATTTATTTCGCACTGCATATGATCGGGTATTCGCGAGGTCACTCGTTATAATTAGTAGGGATTCGGTAGTAGCAAGGGTAGTGGGATAAGAGGAAGTTCCTAGAGAGCTGGGAAGGGTGTTTATGTATGAGTATGTGTGCTAGATTGCTTTCTAGAACATAGGAGTATGTATGCTAAACTGCTTGGTGCTTATTACACTGTATACGACTGTGCGTTCACGAGGCGACTCGTCGGAATTAGTAGGGATTCGGTAGTAGCAAGGGTAGTGGTTGAGATGGAATTCCTAGGGAGCTAGGAAGAGTGAGTACATATGCCGGTGCGGGCATATGTGTTTAGTTTCGGCGAGAAACTACTTGGACCCCTTGGGATGGAACTCGGAACGGGTGATGATAGGTGTGGATGGTAGTAGTAGAGCTCCTACTACCGGAAGCACAGGATCAATGCTCGAGTCGGGGAAGTCACGAGGAATCCAAGGAGTTGAGTGTGAGCGTTGTTAGTGTGAGTTATTATGTGCTAATAACGCGTTGTAATATCTACCCAGAATAGCCATCACAAGGAGGAACAACTATAGTAAACCTGCTAGTACAGGTGTGTACTTGATTGGCTTGAGGTGATGATCGTTGGGGTAGTGATGAAGGTTCTAAACTAGTAGTCGTTGGGATAGAAGGACGTGTCTAGTATCAATCACTTGGGGTGACGATAAGGATGTGGTTTGTTTTAAGTAGACCATTTCGGGTCAAAAATTGGCAATTGTGCTAGAATCATAGGCTTTTGAGCCGACTTTGATTTGAGGAAAACCCGTAAGATGATTTGATGTGATTTCCCAACTTGCCTTAAGAGATTTAAATGTCCGGAGGACGATTGTGGATCGGGGAGTTTTGGAGGGATATGAGTCGAGACATCGAATGCCGACTGAGTCATGCACAAAGTCTATTTTGAAAATAGGATTGCATTAACTAATTGTTGTGTTTCCAATCCTTATATGGATTGTGCTTTGGAATTTTGGTAAATGTTTAGCACACACACAAGATGTCGAATTATGGTTTTGAAAGTGCATGAAACCTTTTTTATAACGAGAGTTACAAATTTTGTTGGTGATTTGTTTAAAATGAGTTTGGAATTCTTGTGTCGCTTAACTTTTCTTTCGAGAGTTTGTGTTACTAAGTATTTTATTGCAAATAGTTCAGTGTGTGGATTGATTCATGCGTGACATAAGTGGTGCATGGAGGAATTTTGGTAACATTTCTTAAGGAGTTGTTTAGTGCGCTTTTCAGTCAGCTAAAGGTTTTATTGACATTTCGATGAAAATGCGATTTATCGACTTAGGGGTATGCGTACTGGGGTAACCTTTGTTCTCGACATTTTGATAAACGAGTCGTGCATGAAAATGTTTTAGTTCCTTTCTGTCGAAATGAAAGACCATTTGATCCAAGGAGTGTTTTAATGTTGTGAACATCATGCATACGATACAATGTGTTATATTTTGGAAATATAAATGCGTAGATTTTTGACATTCGGTTAATTTAGAATTACCGATCATTTCTTTTTGGAAATTAAAAACTTTTGCTTTGGAGGAAACGAGTATTTTGAGCAATTTCGATAAATACATTTTTAAACTATAATGTTTTGACGTTACATGTCCCAAGTACGAAACTTGAGGAAGTGTTACAAGCTTGCATGCCTGCCCCCAGTTTGAGATTTTATGAGGTTTTAGTCGATATTTCCAATTAATAAGAAGCGGACTCGTTTCTGTCTTCAAGTTTGAAACTTACACGAGACAGTTGTGTTTTAACAAAATATAGTTGTAAACCGTGTCATCGTTTTGTGTGATTAGCTGACGCGCGAAAATTTGTGAAGCACCCTGTGCCACGTCATTTTATGATTAAAAAGAAGAATTTTTTTAATCAAATGTCGTGAAACTTATTTCGAATTATGTGCACACCTTTGTCGCACCCTGTTTAAGGTCAAGCGGTTACTTTAAGTGCACGTCATGAGTCAATCCATACTGGAATCGAGACGGTTCATTTTAAAGATATTATTTATTACGCTTTGCTTTTGTGTGAGTAAACCGAACTGCAATGGAACGATTTTCAACATGATTTTCCTATGTGGGACGAGCGTGTCCATTATTGCGTAATTACCGACCTGGTAATAGTAGTTTTCTTGCTTACGGTCTTTTTGAGATGAAAATCCTGATGTTGAAAATATTTTGTAAATGATTTTGTAAACCATTTAGGGAAATGTGCTTTTAAGTGTCATGTGTCATTTCGAGAATTTTTAGGGTGTGAGTCCTTTTGGAAAACTCTTTTGTTTAACCCGTGTTGAGTCTGAGACTAAGGTTGATTTCAGAGTATTGCTTGCTTAGACTTTATTTAAACGCATTTTTGACCGACTTATGGGTCTAGCAAGCGTGGAGCGTTTTGCTCGGTTGTGACTTGGAGTTAGTCATGGGCCAATTGCCCGATTTTAGTGGCTCGATGTGGAGTCTAGTTGATGAGTTGTTTTTGTCGCACCGTTTGGCATTCTTTGCACGTTGAGTGTTTACATGTTTGGGTGAGTGAGTCAATCCGGAATAGGCATGTTGTTGGTAGGCTGTTTGCTTTGGATCCTTAGACACGTTAGTCAGTCGTTGGTAATGGTCGGTTGGGTATCTCGGGGTGGGACCCCGGTATTCATGTGTTTTAACCTAGACTTTCCAGTAGGTACTAGGAGGATATAGTTGTGGGCACTTACCTGGGAGGTAGTTCCGGGGTGCTGGGTCTTGAGGCGTTACCTGGGAGGTAGACGTCAAGGTGTATCCTCGATACGGTGTGACTTGGCTTCGTAGAGCAAGTGTGGATGATACGTCGACGGTGGAAGGTAGGTATTCCACGCGCGTTAGTATTGTAGGCCGGATAGTATCGGTTAAGGGATTGATGCCCTTTGTTATTAAAGAGAATAAATGCGTAGGACCTTTTGAGGTAAGTGGTATATTTAGGTGTCGACTTTTGGGCTTGAGGCCAAACACCTTTAGTATAATCGGAGAGTTGTAGCCGATTTTAAGATAATCATGGTAATGGTAGTAGTAACCCTGAAATGATCACTTGTGATGAATGGTTATGGTGGAATGACCTACGTGTGTGTTAGTGTCTAGGATAATACCACGCTTATGTGATTTATTGTAACCGGTTGGACCGATGTTCGGCGGGTGGCCGATGTTTGTTATTGTAATCGGTTGGACCGATGTCCGGCGGGTGGCCGATGTTTGTATTTATTCGGTTGGACCGATATTCGGCTGGGCCGATGGTTGTATTTATTCGGTTGGACCGATATTCGGCGGGGGGGCCGATGTTTGTTAATGTGATTCATTGTGAATTTTGGGAGTCTAGTAGAACTCGTAGAAGTTAATCGGCAGTTAATGGTAGGAATGATTGGATTCGAGTATCCTGTAGGGTATATTGGTGAGCATCTTTAGAATGGTTAGAGCTTGAAAAATTTAATCGGGAGGTATGAATCATCTAAGGTTGGGAGACAACCGAAGTCATTTAACTAGGAATGATTCCGATTGTTGGAGTGTTCTTCCAATCGCGTTTTCAGTGTTCTTGAAGGGGTGTTGTTAGTAAGGAAGTTTTCGGGAAATTCTTAGACGGTGTGAGAAATTAGGTTCCAGTTAGTGAAAGTCCAGTGGTAACTCAGAAAGGGTTCTGAGTGGACTTGGGAACCCGAGAATGATATGCGGGAGAACTATCCGGAGCTATTCGTAGGCAGAGACTTCGAGGACGAAGTCTAATCCAAGTGGGGGAGAGTTGTAAAGCCCGTATCCCGGTATGTAATTTATTAGTCTTAATTATTTTTCTTTTAAGTTCGAGTATTGTGGTTTCCGTAAGCGGGGTTAGTCGAGTTGGGTCAAATCGTTAAATATCGTAATTTTTGGTTAGGAGTGAGAGGCTTGCAAGTTGAAGGGCCATTTGTGTCAAAGGCCAAAAACCCATATTGGGTTTCGGCCCATGCAGCATTTTGTAGAGGAGTAATATATTTTTTTTGTTGTGTGCCGTGAAGAAGGAAGGAGAAAGAAAATCAAGAAAAAGAAAAAAAAACCCTTAAGCACCCATTTCTTTTTTTTTGGTTCGTGCCGCACGCAAGGAAGAGCAAACAAGACCAGTTTTCTTTCCTGTTTTCCCTGCCGCCGTGAACCACCGTCATCGCCGCCGTGATCCGCTGCCGGCGAGAGGAAGAGAGGTGTAGCGAGAGAGGGTTCAGCGAGAAAAGGTGTCGGGTTCGTGCGCCGCTGCTAGTCGTCTCGAGGTAAGGTTCCGTTTCCGTTTCGTTTTCCTTTCGTCGCCTTCAACCGTTAAACCACCGCCGCCGGCGACCACCACTGCCGGAGGGCAGAGGGTGGTGCGTGGCCATGTCTTATTAATAATCACCGTAGGATCCGTTAAGCCTTGACTTAATCGTTTAAGCCGCTTCGTTAAAACCGTCGTTTTTATAATCATCAATTCATGTGGAAAATGGTGCAGCCACTGTTTTTGCGACGGCTATAACTTTTCCATCGTAACTCCGTTTGAGCCGAAACTGGCGCCCACGGTTCAAGTTCGGGGTCGGGCACGTTTTCCGTGTTTTAGCGGAAAACTGGTTCGGCCTCTAACTGGACGAAAAAGTGGTCGCAAGTTCGGTGTTTCGTCATTTCATGTGAAAATTTCTGGAATCTGCCCTGATCTTGCGAAAATCATAACTTTCTGCTCGTAACTCGGTTTGGGGTGAAACCGGTGTCAAAAGTTCCCTTTTTGAGTCTAGAAACTTTTCTGTGTTTTGTGCAAAACCCAGTTCGGGACGTAGCATGGGTCAAATTGTCGTTTTATACTGAAAGGTGCTGAATTTCGCTGTTCTGGAATCTGTTTTTGTAAAATCCGTAGTAAATTGTAGAAAAATCGTTAGGAGGCGTATAATATGTCCTTGGAACCCTAACTCAGAGTACTTTCTGGTCATGAAATAATATTGGGAATTTTCTGGGTTTAAAGGGGTCGAAACAGGTCCCGAACAGACCTGTTTTGGGTGAACGGAAGTTAGTTTTAGTGACGGTTTAAGCGTGTGTCGTGTCATAGGGTCCGGGTCTCGTATTGACACGTTTTAACATGCATTTAGGTGCTGGGAAGTGACCGTATTTGTGGATCTTGAATTGTGTTGTTAAGTTGGGCGCGCATTCGAGGTGAGTTCTCTCACTGTGTAGTTAGGGGTTGTATGCATGTCATAATAGTTTGTATGTACTACTGTCTTTGTGGTGTGAACTAGTTGTTTGTGGTGTGTAATATTTGATTGGTTTGAATGCTTGGTATAAATGTGTTACATTACAATTCGGTGGGACCGAGGCCTCGATGGTACTGAGGTGTTGGTTACATTACAATTCGGTGGGACCGAGGCCTCGATGGTACTGAGGTGTTGGTTACATTACAATTCGGTGGGACCGAGGCCTCGATGGTACTGAGGTGTTGGTTACATTACAATTCGGTGGGACCGAGGCCTCGATGGTACTGAGGTGTTGGTTACATTACAATTCGGTGGGACCGAGGCCTCGATGGTACTGAGGTGTTGGATACATTACAATTCGGTGGGACCGAGGCCTCGATGGTACTGAGGTGTTGGATACATAATTACTTGTAGACGTTTACTCGTTTTATGTAACTGTGATGTTGTTGCTTATGTGCGGATAGGGGTGATGTGTATATAATTCCTATCTGCGCATGTGTTGGAATTCACTAAGCTTTGTGCTTACCCTTTCCCAATAAACTGTGGTTTCAGGTCCGAGCGGCTTCAAGGCGTGACAAGTACACACTGGCGCGCGAGGAGAGCTGGTTGTTTTATGGTTTTAATAATTAAACGTTTATTCCGCTGTATTTTTATTATAAAGTTAATAATTATGAGTTTGCAAACGAAACGTTGGGATTCATTTAATGAGTTGTTATAAATGAGTTGTTTATTTAAAAATTTAAATTTGCTTGTAATTTTTGGGACGTTACAGTCTTATTCATGAGAGCTCCACCGCTGCAGCAGTGATGTCATTCTTGAACTGCGGGTGAAGGCCTCCAAAGAACATTTGGATAATCACCCAGCCGTGTAACCCATGATGTGGACACTTTTTCAACATGTCCTTATATCGCTCCCATGCCTCGTATAGGGTCTCTTGGACCCATTGAGGGAAGTGGGTAATGTCGGCCATCAGTTGAGCGGTTCTTCCCGATGGGAAGAATTTCTGGGGGAATGCAGCTTTCAGGCCTGCCCATGTAGTGATCTGATCCGATGGTAGGCCCTCTATCCAAATTTCAGCTCTACCCTTTAAGGAAAAACTGAATAGCCTCGGCTTGATCGCGTTCTCCTCCATCCCATTGATCTTGAACGTATTGCAGATCCGTTCAAATGCACGAAGGTGTGCATGGGGATCTTCAGTTGGCGCTCCCCCAAACTAATTATGCTGTACCATCACGATGGTACTCGGCTTGATCTCGAAATAATTTGCCGCAGAGGTGGGTGCTTGGACTCCTATACGTGTGGCTGCCACGTTCGGGTCGGCAAACGACCGCATAGGACGTCTCTCAGGAGGTGGTGGAGGTGGGTCATTGCGAGGAGGTCTCTCGTCACCCATCTCGATCTTGATATGTCTTTTTGCTTTTAATTCTTTGCGTAATCGACGGGCGGTTCTTTCAATCTCCGGATCGATCGGTTCGATTTTCTCCCCACGGTTTTTCCTTGGCATAAATCAGTTAGTACATGAAATGGAAAGTAAACAAAATTAGCAATCCGAAAACTGAAAGTGATGAAATAAAATAACAAAAAAAAATGTTCAATGTAATAGCGCTTATAGCTGGTAGTGCTATCAGTTGCAACTAGTTCATACGATCTTGTCTACTGTAGATCAGTCCTTATTGTCTAAAGTATGTCCCCTTTGTAATTGTATAAATAGAAGACTCATGATGAGTTATTCTATTAACAAGAACATTTTTACACATTAAGCTACACACAAACACACACACCAGCAGTTCTTTCTTGTTATGTTCTTGGTGTTCTTGATTAATATCAAATACAGTAATCTTGGAGATACTCATCTGTTCTTTACATACTGTTTACTTGATATTGTGTGTTCTTCTACCTTACATTATCTTTCAGTTCTTAAATACGCTTCCGCACCATATCTAAATCTGAACTAACTGAAAGTTAAGATCATTGTTTAAGCAAAACAGGAACCAACAATTGGTATCAGAGCAAACCTTGATTTTTAATATCAACGGATCCACTCTAAAACTATGATCTTTGGTAGAAACTTGGATTTTTAACCTAATCTTCATATTAAACAAACAGTTTCTGTTTTTCTGCCATTTTTCGATTCATTCGAACTCTGGTAAAAGTATAGAATCTGTCATTCTGGTTGAAAACTCCATTTAAGTGCTCAGCTTAAAGCTTTTAAGCTTAAAAACTTCATACGAAGCATCCACTTCATACTCAGAAAAGTTTGATGTTCAAACCCTTTTCTGGATAATTTATCTCTCTAAAAATGACAAGTACAAACAACTTCCTCTCTGCCGGCTCCTTAACCAAACCTCACACTCTTCTTAGAGAAGAATACCCTCAATGGAAAATTCGAATGATTCACTTCTTTGAGGGTACTGACAAAGAATTGGTTTATTATATCCATAACCCTCCTTTTGTTCCCATGATAACTGTACCTCGTGTTCCTAGCTCAGACGACACACCAGAAATCCCAGAACACACGAAACCAAAGACCAAGGATAATTGGTCTGGTCCTGATTGGGCTAAATACGAAGTTGCTCAGAAAACTAAGAGAATTCTGATAATGGCCATTCCAAATGACCTTTTCCAGTCCATGGATGCATGTGAATCTGCATATGATCTATGGAAAGAACTGGAAAAACAACTAGAAGGAGGAGTCAAGACCCAGAATAACCGCAGAGCTCAATACATAAATGAATACTATGCCTTTAAAGCTCTGCCAACCGAATCTCTGCAAACTACGTATGATAGGTTAAACTCTCTAATAAACAAGTGCAAGAAGTTCGGAATCCACATAACCTCTGAAGAAAACAACGTTATGTTCCTGAAGTCTCTGAATGAAGAATGGCTTCAGTTATCTATGTCTCTGCAAAAAAAATCAAGACTTAGATTCTTGGACCCTATCAGACCTCTATGGAACATTGGCAGCACAAGAGCCTCAGGTAGCACAAGCAAAAGCCCAGATCATTGCACCTCTTGCATTGGTTGGTAAGACTACAGAGGCTAGAGAGAAACAAAAGAAAGAGAAAGCAATAGAGGAAAGAAAGGAGAAGAAGAAGAAAAACATGATGGTGGAAAGTGAAGAAGAAGAGGAAGTAGCAGCAGAAGAAGAAACGACCCTGGCCTCGATAGCTAAATCTTTAGCTCTCTTGACTAGGGAATTCAGCAGAGGATACCAGAAGAAATCTGGTAATGAACGATATGAAAGAGATAATCGAGAAAGAGAAGGGTCAAATGACAGAAGTGGTGACCGACAGAGGTCAAGTGATAGAAATGACAGAGGAAATGACCGACAGAGGTCGGAAGACAAAGCTGGCAACACTCCACAGATTCAAGAGTGTTACAAATGTGGTAAGCCAGGCCACTACGCAAATGAGTGCCGAACCGAAAGAAGTGGTGACCGACAGAGGTCAGACGACAGAGCTAGAAACTCCACACAGAACCAAGGATGCTACAACTGTGGAAAGCCATGTCACTTTGCCAACGAATGCAGGAGCAAGTCAAATCGCCCTCAGAGGGATGCAACTTTCTACAAAAAGAAAGCTGAATACTATGCTCAGAAGTCACTAATGGTGAACAAAGAAATCTGGGAGTCAGACACATCCTCTGACGAAGGCGAAACAAAGAATGCTCTATTCTGTGGCATGACAGAAGTCAGCTCCGACTCCGACAGTGAGGTATCCAATTCTACCTCTAACTCTAATACTGCAGAAGATGACTTGATTAAACTTAACATTGAATACACTGAAATGAAAAAGACATGTGAAAATATTCAGAAAAAGCTCACCTTCTATGAGAGAGAAGCTAGACTTCTCACTCAAGAAAAAGCTAAAATCTTTAAAGAAAAAGAAGAAATTGAAATGGACTGGAACAAAAAGTTAAATCCTTTAAAAAAAAGATTTCTGAACTTAATTCTTCCTTGAAAACAAAATCTAAAGAACTAATGGACGTTGAGTGCGACAAAATGAACATCCTAGCTCTTAAAAATTATTTTCAAAAGGAAAGAGAAGTCCTCTGTCAAGATTTACTCAGAAGAAATCTTCAAATTAAAAAATTTCAAGATGCTCAGAAGGTGTACGAAAAAATAAACACACAAATAGGGAGACGGGGAATTGGCTTCTGTGATATAGATCCTTATACCGGAACCAAAAGAGACAAGTCTCTGTCCAATCTATTTCACATTGGAGATACAAGAAAACCTGGATTTCCAAATCTTCTCTCTGTAAGTAAAAGGCAAAAAGTCTCTAGGGAACCTCACAAGAGGAAACCTCTGAAGATGACAAATGTGTGGTTTGAAAACACAGATTTGTCACATTCTATCTCTGTCAAAAGAGAATCCAAACCTAAGAGGTATCTGAAAACTCAAGATCAGATAGGAATCTTCAAGTTTGGTAATCCCGAGACTCAAACCCAAGTTGCATTTGTCTGCATGGTGAATTCTGAAAAGAAATTATCAGCAGAGGCACCTGAGTTCAAACCAAGAATTACAGAAGAAAAACTTGATATCTCTAAAGAAAACCTCTGTACATCTTCCAGCAATCAAGATCTTCTGAAGAAAACTTAACAGATACTTTTGTTAACTTAGAAGATAGTTCCTCAAAAAAGGAAGAAAGTGAGTATGACACGTGTTCTGAAAGTCCAGCCTCTGTCGAAAGAGAACCAAGTGACTCAACCTCTGTATATGAGGACGATTCATCTTCTGACGAATCAGAGACTGACTCTAAGTCAGAGATCGGACCTAGTGACACAGAGGTTTTTAAACAAACCTCTGAAGTTCTTAACAGAACTATTCCTCCCAAGGAGAAAATCACTGGAATTCCTATCTGTCCAGGCTTTTTGAATATGTGCATACAAGCCAAAACCTCTCTTGAGCTTGAAAATTTCAAACAACAGAAGTTAATGTCCACTCAAATTCCAACAAGTTCAAAGATTTTAACCGGAGGAGACTGTGACAACCGTCAAAATTGCGTTCAGGTTAGAACTGCACTAAATATATCAGATACAGTTATTTTATGTCACAATGTCTAGTTTTAGCAGTAAACCCGACACAGTAGGGGAAAATTAGAATTTGCGTCTAAAATCCCTCAATTTAGGAAATTATCCATACATCTCATAAAATGCCTACTAAAAATATTCATACATTTATATATGTATATGTTTATATATATACAACCTACAAAAATAAATACTAATAATTCAACTAGTTTATTTATTTTTACCAATTAAATTCAATAATTCAACTAATTAAAAGATTTAATTAAAATTAAATTAAACACAACTTTAAACACCATCATTTTAACCAAACCCACACTCCACACCCTCTCCTTTCCCCTCTCCCAAAACCGGCCACCCCTCCCCCCTAACCCCTCTCTCACTCCATAAATACCCCCCTAATCCCTCATTTCTACTCTTCACTCATTTCCTCTCAACTCTCTCTAAGAGTTTACTCTCTTTTCTCTCTTTTCTATCTTCTTCAAGGCTTCAAAGTCCAGCCCCAAAAACCTCAAGAAACTCAAGGTAAAATCTGCTCCTAGCATCCTCTAATCATCTACATACATGCATCTTTCTCATTTCAAGTTTATCTTCCTCAAACTCTAGTCTTTTCACTTTGATTTTTGCTAAGACAATCCTTGGTATCCTAATGTTTGTAGATTCATCACCATGACACTTTGCATGTCATAGAAAGTGTGATGAATCCATCATCAAACCCATATTAGTGACCCAAGAATGTCTTACTTGAATGTTTTCACAAAAGCTCAAGAACATCAAGTGTTAAAAAAAATGTCTTGGTTAGATGGTTTGCATAAACTCATTGCATGTTGATTTTTGTAAATAAAAAGCAAGTTTTCAGCTGAGAATAATCATTTTATGTGTTAAAAATCGTGGGTAAACAAAAAGAACAAAATCTTGGAAAGAGCCAATGGAATAATAGCATTTATTTCAAGGAGCTATTTCCAATAGCATGCTGTCAGATTTTTACACTGACTTTGCATGCCCATATCTCTCTAAACAATACTCCAAAAAGATTGATTTCTTTTCTGGAACTTTATTTTACGAGTTATGAATCAAACCAAACTGGAATCTTTGAAAAACATTGAGTTTTCGACCTTCAAACAGTTTACACAAAAACAGTGCGCATCAGCAGCATTTTCTGTCACTGTTTACGTCATGTTTTATTTCATGCACTTATATTACTCTAAAAATCACGGGACTTATGGCAAAAGTTTCCTAACACATGGAAGTACTTAGTCATAAAATACTAGAACCAAACGACCTCTGGAAGTATTCCAAACAGTAACCACAAGTGACCTCTAATTCTGACTTCTAACAACTATATCATAATATAGCTATATGCTATCTCTTGACACTTTTTCTCACCTTTGGTGATGAAATGGTGGTATATTTATAAATATATGTACTATATATATATACTTACTTATCCTAACCTTTATTTATTTACGCATTTTACTTACGCTCTAACAATCTAACATATTGTTATGGACCCTTTTCATCATTTCATGATGAAATTGTGGTATTTATATATGTAATATATATGACCAAACATCTAACTTTATTTACATACTATACATATGATCCTATTTATTGACCCTTTCGTCATTTGTCACGACAACACTTCGGTAATCTCGAACCATCATATGTAACATTTCATCTTGAAGTTGAACTATTGATATCAAAGAACCTATAACAACATACAAAATATCAACAAAGGCATTTTATGATGAATTGGATATTTAATCGACCAAAGTCTAGAACTTAGAATCTTACTAGTGTCCTTACGTTCGTAGGATCGGAGTAGGATCGCCTCACGGAACACATTACGCACTTTTGGGAAACATCTACACAATCCACCGTGAGTCTTCATAGCCCCTTTTACTGTTTTACATATTTTTGCGGTCTCGAACGATCGTAGAAAGCATAAATGTTTCTTTTGACGACACCTTCCAGAAGACTTCTGAACAAATCAGTTCAGAACTCGGTCTAAAAGAGAAGAAGACTTAAATCTTCAATTTCAAGAGATGTTCCATGACGACATTGATCCCTCTGCTGGAGCCATCAGAGCCTCTGGAGAATCATCTTCTGCTAGCTAGAACGCAATAGGTATCTCTCTAACTGGTCCCTTAAATAATTCATCTTCCTCTGTTAATCATACAAATGAAAATGCCGAGGGGGAGCCAACAGAAGATGATACAACAAGGAAAATAACCACAAAAGCTACTGAAGAACCAACTCCAGAAACCACAGAGGAACCAATAACAGAGGAACAAGAAGACTCAGTATATACTTCCTTAGAGTAACAAACACCGCCACTCATTCCAATCATTCCACAATCTGTAGGATCAAGCACGAAAGCAAAATCTACGACAGAGGCTACACCAGAACAACAAATAGAAACCTCTGAAGATCAACTTGATGAAATCGATGACCATCTCCTAAGAACAACAAAGTAGACAAAGAGCCATCCTCCAAGTCTTATAATCGGCGAACCTTCTGAAAAGGTAAAAACAAGATCTGCCACTGCTAACTTTTGTTTCTTTACAAACTTTATTAGTGTGATCGAGCCAAAAAGGATCTCTGAAGCCCTTGACGACCCAAACTGGGTAGATGCTATGCAAGAAGAGCTTCTACAGTTTGAACGAAACAAAGTCTGGACTTTAGTTCCTCTGCCACAAGGAAAACAAGCCATAGGAACTAAATGGGTCTTCAGAAATAAGAAGGATGAAGATGGAGTGGTCATAAGAAACAAAGCAAGATTGGTGGCCAAGGGATATCGCCAAGAAGAAGGCATAGATTACGATGAAACTTTTGCCCCTGTCGCACGGCTCGAAGCCATAAGAATCTTCTTAGCCTTCGCAGCCCACAAAGGTTTTAAAGTATTTCAAATGGACGTAAAATCTGCTTTTCTAAATGGCGAAATCCAAGAAGAAGTATACGTCCAACAACCACCAGGGTTTGAAAGCTCTAAGTACCCAAAATACGTGTACTACCTCGATAAAGCTCTGTATGGACTGAAACAGGCTCCAAGAGCATGGTACGAAAGACTTTCTACCTTTCTTCTCGATAATGGTTACGACAGAGGTACGACAGATACAACTTTGTTTTATAAACGAAAAAGTGATGAAATTATGCTTGTACAAATATATGTGGACGACATAATTTTTGGGTCTACAAATACATAAGAGTGCAAAAAGTTTGAAAAACTCATGCAGAGTGAGTTTGAAATGAGTATGATGGGAGAATTAACTTTCTTCCTCGGACTCCAAGTAAAACAATCATCAGAGGGAATTTTCATAAATCAAGCTAAATATGTCTCTGACATACTTTCAAAATACAGTCTCTCTGATGCCTCTGTAATGAGAACTCCAATGGCCACAGGAAATAAGTTAGACTCAGATCCAAATGGCATACCTATAGAGTGCACGCTCTACAGGGGAATGATTGGGTCTCTGTATACTTAACTGCATGTAGACCTGACATAATGCGTGCCACATGTCTCTGTGCAAGATATCAAGCAAACCCGAAGGAATCCCATTATAATGCTGTAAAGAGGATCTTCAGATACCTCAAAGGGACCAAAAATCTTGGCCTCTGGTATCCGAAGAACTCTGGTTTTGGTCTTAAAGCTTATACAGATTCAGATTATGGAGGATGCAAGCTCGACAGAAAGAGTACCTCTGGGAGTTGTCAATTCCTAGGTGGTAAACAAGTCTGCTAGACCTCTAAGAAGCAGAACTGCGTATCCACATCTACAGCAGAAGCCGAATACGTTGTTGCTGCTAGTTGTTGCTCCCAGGTTATATGGATGAAAACTCAGCTTAAGGACTATGGCCACATCATATTCAAGATTCCCATCTTCTGTGACTCAAAGAGCGCCATAGCCATCTCTGCCAATCCAGTACAACACTAAAAAACAAAGCATATCGATATCCGTTACCACTTTCTGAAACACCATGTTGAATATGGGACAATCGAAATGCACTTCGTGTCTACAGAGTACCAGCTTGCAGACTTATTCACCAAAGCACTAGATGAGAGAATATTTCTTTTCTTGGTGGGTAAGTTGGGAATGATAAACATAAGTTAAAACCTCTGTAAGTATAACTTAAATCTCCTGTAAATATATATATATATATATATATATATATATATATACATGTTTATGTTGTTTTATTTATTTTATTTTATTTCTGTATGTAAATTCTCAATCACCAAGTGTTCAATATTCAACAGAGCTTCTATAGGATTACTCAGAACCTCTGACAGTCCTTACAGAACCTCTGAAAATCTTGATCTGTGTTATATGCACAACTTATCTTATTTGATCCAAGCATAGGTCAATGGGGAGCAGAAGGAAACCTTGAAATGATCTACAGAGGATGATCATTCAAGGGGGAGCCAAAGAAGAATTGCGATCGACATTATCCACAGAAGTCAGGTACTAAGCCGAAGTCATAAGAGTCAAAATATAAGTATCTCAAACAAACAGTTTTTGAAAACAGTTTTCTAGGACACAAATTTCCAATTTTGTCCTAAAGAAAATGTTAAAAACATTTCAAACTACAAATGATCAAAAAGATGCATAAATTTTGAGTTATGAGAAAGTTAAGGTCATAGAACCTCTGCTGAGCTCAACAGAGGCTCTGCCAGAAAAATCTCTATGGATCGTAAAGTTAAACTCTTTCGATCGGTTTGAATGTCTTATCAAAAGACCTCTTTCGCACAAATACACACTTTGAAATTCTAAAAGGTTGTTGGTCACAGAGCTCATTCCACCAAAGAAACTCTGTTGACCAACACAGGCTTTTAAAAGAATTTCTCCCACAAAATCTTTTAACAAACAATTTTCTAGGACAACTACTTCCAAAAAGGTCCTAAAAACATTGTCAAAAACAATTAAAAACTTGGATGATTAAAAAGTTTAATAGATTTTTAGTTATGAGAAATTTCCTCTCATAGAGCTTCTGTTGGCTCTGACATAGCCTCATAACCTCTGTGAAAGAAATTCCTACTCTATAAATCTATCGATCCTCTCCAATGCTTTTTCAAACGTTTTTGGTAAAGGTGAAAGCATCAGAGGAAGATACAAAGAGAGTTTCAAACAACAGAGCTCTATCTCTACAGAGCTTCTGTCATTTTCAAACTTGGGGAAATTCAGCAACAGTAACGGCTATTTTACTGATAGTGAAAATTATGTGGATGAAAAGAAACACACGCGCCAAGCATTAATGGGTCGCGCACGACGTCAAGTCGTGCTCTGACACTGCTGACGTGTCACATTTTCATTGGACGTACACGACACACGTTCTCCTGGAAAGTTGAACCCGCCGTTCACACTCAAGTACGGACCCCAAAAATTATCCACTTCCATATATTTACCTCTTCAGATTCTACCGATTACCTCTTCAGATTCTACCGATTACCTCTCACTATAAAACCCAAGTTACCACTCCTCATAAACCTTTACGAACTCTCATCTTCTTCTCCGGCGAACCTTGCAAAACCTGCAACCGACTTATTTTTCATTCTCTTTCTTCAAGATAAACAACAATGGCATCATCCTCCAACATTCCTGAAGACTCCCCTGTTCAAGAAAACTCACCTGCTCAATCTGAGCATTCCCAAAATCCAAATATAGCCGCAGACCTTGAAAAAGATAACTCCGGCGATGAAGCAAATTTCTCTCCAACCACCCACGAGAAAAACTTCATCGCAAATGAACACTTTGAAAGTGTTCTTCCTCTCAAACCCAACAACTATTATCCTGTTCCTTCAAGAACCACTTTTGGGGAATCTCATGCCATTCTCCTTCACATTTTGGAGAAACATTACCTCTTCCCCCTGTTGACAAAAACCGTCAGCAAAATACCAGCAAGATATCTAAACTAATTTTGGCAAAGCAGCAGATATGACCCAGCGGACCGACAGATCAAGGGCTACATTTCTAAACCTGATAAAACCCAACACATGGAACTCAAGTTCAATAGAACGATGTTCTCACTTGAGTTCAGTCTTCCAACCAGAGGTCTGCTAGGTATAAAGAATTACGCTGAAGCACCTACAGACGAAGAACTCTGTAGATTTGTTGAAATGTTAGGGTACAACACAACCCTAAGAAAAAGGAACGACTTCAGAAGAGGTCGATTACCCCCTCTGTGGAATACCCTCTTCTCAATTCTAAACAGATGCCTCACTGGCAAAATCGGTAGTCCAGATCAAACCTCCCATCAGATTCTATCCATAATGTACGGGGTATATTATGATCTGCCTCTGGACTACTCGACCTTGATGATGCAAGAAATGATAAATACCATTGACAGAAAAATCTCCACCCAGAAAGCCAAAGAACGCTCAAAACCATCTCTACCTCCTCTACAGTATCAACGAATTCTTGGAGTACTTCTGGAGCCCCTACTTCTTCTAGAAAAATGGTCTTTAGAAGGTCCAACTGCCAAAATATATGCCATGACAAAAAACGTTCCAACTGAGCACGTCGATGGATATCCTTTCTGTAGACCTCTGCCATCTAGACTTCTGGGATATGCTACAGCTGAAACCCTAAGGTTAGCTTACATACGCGATCATAGGACTCCAGAACCGAGCCCTGTGACACCCCCGCGTTTAGGTGTGCCTTTAGAAACTAGGGTAGTTGAAAGAATGACAGATGAAGAATGGGCTAAGGCTTTCCAGAAGCATGAAGAAGTTCAAATCAAGTTTCTTGCTCAGAGGAAATCCATCTACTCTGCCTCAACTCCTAAAAAGAAAACAAAGAGGAAAACCACAGAGGGTACTTCAACTTCTGCTATCGAAGCTCAACAATCTCCACCTCATGCAACAGAGGTTGGATCATCTGCACCTCCCTCTCCTCCAAAGCACAAAAAGAAGAGACAATCCAAAGCCTAAGAGGAAGGGGCACCTAAACCCAAGAGGAGAAAGAGCAAGAAGAAAACAGGGAAACCTCTGTCTCCTATGCAAACAATTGCAGAGGAAGGAGTAGCAGAAGACGTAGAGGAACAGGTAACAGAAGAAGTAGCACAAGAATCCCCTCTGCAATCCCCAAATCCGCTCAACTATGCACATCATGGGAATTTCTCTGACTTCCTTCAACGCCCTGAATTTGCCAACACCCTTGACATTGCAGGATGGACTGCAGAAGCTCTGTCACATGAAAACGAAGAAGCCACAGAAGATCCAGATTTCACAATCTCTGGAGTTGATTCTGATCTTGATGATGATGATTAAACTCCAAGGGACAATCCGGCTGAGACCCCAGAGGTACTGCAGAACCCTTTCCTTCAACCTGGCCTTGATATTCACAGAAGAAGCCCAGAGCAAGTAATCTCTACCTCTGACGGTACACAGGTTATGCATCCCCAAGTACAACAACTTTTTGGTACTCATCCTATGTACGACTCCCTAGGTCTAACAGAAGAAGGGGAGACTAGGGTAGAAGTCTCAACCCATATGGTAGCAACAGAGGTTGAGACCATAGATGGAGAACAAGTGGTTGGATGCTTCACAGAAGCAGAAGCAAGAAAAGATGCCTGGATTAATAGAGGCACACAACCAAAACCAACTCCCAGTGCAACCCACACTTCTATTGCCGCCAGTCTAGTGGCAGATGGCAATATTGAAAAAGAGCAGCACAGCTCGACCCCAACCCAAACCATCCGGACAGAGGAAATTCTTTCATCCTCTGTATCATTAATAACCGGGGAAACCATTCCAGGGGAATCCTCTCTAAAGGATTCATCCGTAGTAAGTGATCTATTGCCCTGGATCACAACATAAATTCTTGCAGAGGAATTTGTTTCCACTGCCACACGCACACAACTAGATCCAAATATCTCTTCAGAGGAGATTAGAGTGCACAAAGACAGAGAGACTCTAGACAAGTCTCCGAGTCAAAAGAAGGATAATCTAGTACCCACCTCTGGAGTGGATCTAGACAATGTCATTCTCAGAACTCTTGTAGAGTCTGAAGCCCTAGATGCTTCTGCTCGAGGATTAGAAGGAAATCCTTCCGCCCACAACATCAAAACAAGGGCGAAAGAAGGTGTCTCAGGAACAAAGACTCACTCTGGGGACGAATGTGTTCCCCCAGAGGTTACAACGAGTTCAAATGTATCAAGAGATGAGTTCCAAACCCTTGTCACCTCTGTGAACCAAACAATGAAAGAGTTGCAAAGCTCTCTCAAAACTTTTGCAGAATCAACATCTTTGGCTATCACAAATCTAAATACCAAAATGGACAACCTGTCCACGGAGGTACAACATACCGTAGCTCAGATGAAGTCCTCTGCATCAAACACTGCATCCTCTGCAGCTGCTGAATTCGGAAAAGCCACCACCACTTCCTTCAAAGAGTCTGTCAAGCACTTTCTTCAACAACTAAAAGAGCAATCCTCAAAATCTAAAGGTCTTACACCTGAAGACCTGAAGAAGGCCTTAGACGAAGTTCAAGAGCAAACAACCAGAAATACTCAGGCCATAAAGCCTTCTGCCTACATGACAAGAGCTCAAGTGACAGAACTCCGCCAAGGAATACTTGATCTGATGATCGAATTCATCAGAGCTTTCACCGCTGCCAACGCAAACTATGTCAGAGAGTTTCAAGCAAGCGTCGGCAGAATGCGCTTCAACACAGAAGCAGAGGTTGAAACACTGCTCGGCCTCTGTGATGACTTATGCACAAAGATGATTGCTGCAGGGGCTGTTCCATCAAAGAAACCAGATACATCTTGCAGGGCAGAAGGTAAAACAGATAAGGGTCAGGATGACTCTGATGATGATTCTGATGATTCATCAGATCATCCTGAGGGGGAGAATCAAGGGGAGAAACAAAGGGAAGTAGTTGCAAGTTGAGGTCTACCAGAACCACCAGTATCCGCAGAACCCCTGAACCAAATTCCCCCAACTCAAAACCAAGGAGGAAACCAACAACAGTCCACAGAGGCAACAACCACCTATGTGGAAATGATCTCTGAAGAAACCCCTGCTAAAACCCAAAAACCTGAAACCCAAAGCAGAAACAAAACCACAGAGACAACAACCATCTTTGTGGAATCCATTACTGAAGAAACCCAAGTACCCAAAACAGTTCAACAGAAGACAGCAGAGGCAACACCCACCTCCGTCGAATTTCCTTCTGTATTTGGAGAAGATGTCCAAATCCAAGAAGAGGTCCAACTTCTGACATCCTCCGAAGACGAACTACCTTCCCCAACACCCAAAACCAACCCAAGAACCAAAACCATTGCTCACAAAAGAAAATATCTGAGCAAAACACTTGAAACCTCTCCAACAGAACCCAAATCACCAATCAAGCCATCTGAAACTCAAGTGTCAGAACCTACAGAAGCAATCCCCAAACCAACAGAAACATCAACAACAAAGCCCTTTGAGACTCAAGCGTCAAATCCTACAGAGGCAACCCCATCTCAACAAGTAGAACAACCGAAGGCAAAAGACAATGGAAAAGGGATTATAACAGAAGAACCGCAGAAGAAAAAGCCCAAGCATCAACCTTCGACAGAAAAACTGATGAAGAGCTCTTTCGATGCGTATAAGACACTAAAGCCTGAAGAAGAAGATTGGGCTTTCGGCACTACACCTCTGTCAAATATTCCTGTTCTGGATCCAAAGACAAAACCTTCAGAAGATCGAGTGGCAGAAATCAAGAACCAATTAGATGCTCTGCGCAGAACCTTACCTCAACCACCACCACCACAAATGGAAGAAGTGGTATACAGGTACTTATATAGCAGAATGGGCATAATGGATCAATCAGAACCAACCATTCAAGACCCTGACTTCCGTGCTGACCTCGAAAACCTCTTCACCAGAACAAAACCCAAGCCTAAACACGAAGTCTTCTCAACATCCAAGATCGTCAAAGTCCTATATTGTAAGTTCTCAATAACCAGAACTTGGCCTAAACTCTCTTGCAACATCTACAAGGTCAAAAGAGAGGACAGATCAGAGAACCAATTTGCAGATACAGATCTTAGGAATCTCAATCCTTATGATCTACCTGATCTTCTGGAATGGACGAAAGAGAACTTCACAACCGACGAAGTTCGTAGAGCCTACAGGGTGATTAGAAAGGCCATACGCGAAAAGCTTCTGCTATACAGCATGGTAGATTTCCAATTGGCTCGAGATCTTGGAGTGAAAAGCTTAAACGTTCAACCACCAGAAGACTAATGCCCTCCCTCTACTACACCAAACTCAAACATCACAAATCCAAGGGTCGGGTTAGTATTTCTAGATCCTTCTGGTAAATTAAAGTTGTTCGTAGAGATGGACTGTCAGAAGTACGCAACAAGTACTTTGACAGAGTTTAGAACGATCCTAGTGAAGCACAGAGGAGCAAAGCTCATGAATCAAAGTCTTGCCGACAGACTGATGGAGGTTATCGATGCAACAATAAACTTCCGAACTCTCTGCATCAACTTATATCACGAGCTCATACAAGAAGGACTCGACCGCAGAAGTTTCAATGACTTCAAGGATGCCAATGTCTGAGTCAGTCAAACAGATCCTCTGTAATATTTTCTTTTCAATACAATCAAATGTAAATGCCTCTGGCATAATCTAATGTGAAAAGAAAATGTTCTTGTACTTAGAAAATACTTGCACTTTCAAATTTTTAATTTTCACTACTTAGGGGGAGATTGTTAGCTCAAATCTCTGTTTGTGAAAGTAGTGAAAATAGTCTAAGTACAGAAGTAACCCACAGAGGTTCTGCAGAAGAACCCAAGAATACCGAAGGCAAGAATAAGCAGAAGACTGCTCGCAGAGGACCAAGCCGCAGAACATCTGTCACCCTTGACAGAGCCTCTGCGGTTTATACTGAAGACTTGGAAGATTTACAAATATCTTTCTACTGTTCCAGGATCCGTTCATCCACTTGTTCCAGGCGTGCCCTGACATCAACTACACGTGTCAAACTCTGATAGGGCTCTGTCAAAATTGGAACATGCGCATTAAATGAACATCGTACCTGCTACTGTTCATACGATCTTGTCTACTGTAGATCAGTCCTTATTGTCTAAAGTATGTCCCCTTTGTAATTGTATAAATAGAAGACTCATGTTGAGTTCTTCTATTAACAAGAACATTTTTACACATTAAGCTACGCACAAACACACACACACCAGCAGTTCTTTCTTGTTATGTTCTTGGTGTTCTTGATTAATATCAAATACAGTAATCTTGGAGATACTCATCTGTTCTTTACATACTGTTTACTTGATATTGTGTGTTCTTCTACCTTACATTATCTTTCAGTTCTTAAATACGCTTCCGCACCATATCTAAATCTGAACTAACTGAAAGTTAAGATCATTGTTTAAGCAAAACAGGAACCAACAAGTATCAAATCACATGTCCATAAGCTTAAACCAAATTCAATCCAACCCCCAGCATCTAAAGATTAGTTCATGTTGGTGGTGGATAAAAACATAAGAAAAGGAAGAGAGATTGTGTGTGTAAACATGATGATCGTGAACGTAATGAATAAACTGATCAACTCCCTTCTCTCGGCTCTAATCCGCTTCGCGTGATGAATGTCTCCTCTATCGTGGCTCCAAAATACGTGAAAGTGCTCTAAAAATCGCCTCCAAGCTGCCTCCTGTCGCACGTGTCGTGATAATGACCTAAATCCGCAAAACACCAACATATAGAAAACGAACAGTGGGTTGCGCGACCTGGCCCGCGGCTTCAGGACGCGCAACAAGTCACGCGTGGTTCTGAAGGCTTCGGGCCAGGTTTGGGTCCTGGTTTGGGTGCGGGTCTCGAGCTTGGATCTTGGGCTTCGTTTTGGCTCTCTTTTGGACTCTTTTCTGCTTCTTTTCTCGATGATTACCGTCTTTTAGATTACCTGCACATATCACTCGATAAACCATAAAATTCTGCCTTTTTGCTAGAACACAAGCCAATCTCATTGGTTTGAGGACCGAAAATAACGCCAAAAAGTGGCGTTATCACCCACCAGTTTGAGTTTTTGCTTGTGCAATCTGAGGTTCTTAGGCAGCCAGTGTTCCGTAAAGATCTGACAGAGTCCAGATGTCTAAGTCCTGATTTGTTTGCAGAGACATAGACAACTGGAGCCATTCTTCATTAAGGCTCTTTAGGAACATGACGTTGTTCTCTTCAGAAGTTCTGTGAATTCCGAACTTCCTACACTTGCTGATAAGAGAGTTGAACATGTCGTATGTTGACTGCAGAGATTCTGTCGACAGAGCTTTGAATGCGTAGAATTCATTGATGCATTGGGCTCTGCGGTTCTTCTGAGTCTTGGCCCCTCCCTCCAAATGTTTCTCCAGTTCCTTCCATAGATCGTATGCAGATTCACACACATCTAGGGATATGAAGAGGTCATTGGGTATGGACATTATCAGAAGTCGCTTGGTCTTCTGAGCAATCTCTTACTTCTCCCAGTCTGTAGTGGACCATTTGTCCTTTGTCTTTGGTTTCTCGTACTCAGCAACCTCTGCAGTATCATCTGTAGCAGGTACACGTGGTACTGTGACCATGGGAACGAAAGGAGGGTTGTGGATATAATAGACCAGTTCTTTGTCAGTACCCTCGAAGAAATGAATCATTCGTATCTTCCATTGAGGGTACTCATCTCTAAGTAGAGTGGGTGGCTTAGTTAAAGAACCAGCGGTGAAGAAGTTGTTCTTGTTCGCCATTTTGAAAGAAGTTTAAACAATACCAGAAAACAGAATGTGAACAGCAAACTTTCAGATGATGGAATGGATTTTTCTAAATGAGTTTTTAAGCTTAAAAACCTTGAACAGTGCACTAAAATGAAAAGATTTAACCAACGAAACAGGTTTTGTTAGTTTACTAAAGTCGAACAGGTCGAGAATAGCAGAAAAACAGAGGCTGCTTGAAAGATAAAGAACATGTCAAAATCAGTCCAAGTTTCTACCAAAAATAGTTAAAATCATTGTTAGAGTGGATCTCTTGATATAGAAAATCAAGGATGGCTCTGATACCAGTTGTAGATCCCGATATTACTCAACAATGATATAAATGTCTATTAGTTCAAACAAATAAGAGTGCGGAAGCGTTTTAACGAACTAAAGAGATATTCTAGGTAGAAAAACACACAATCAAATACGTGAAACAATAATAACACAAGAGTTTTATCTCAAAGATTCACTGTATATTGATTAAACAAGAACACCGAAGGTATAAGAAATATTCTGCTCTAACAGGTGTGTGTGTGTGTTGTGTAAAAGTTAATAGAGGAGCTCAACATGAGCCTTCTATTTATACTATTCTACAGGGGACAAGCTTTAGACAAGAGGTACTAAGGGTACAAAGACACGATCGTGGGACTGCTACAGGTACAACGTTAATGTAGTGCGCCGTTTTCTGCTAAGGCTGTAACCCATCAGAGGTTGACACGTGGAGTTGGCAGGGCACGCCTTGTACGAATGATCTTCAGGATCTTCGTACAGCAGAGGCACGTGAGAGGCACGATCAACTTTTTCTTGATCTTCATTCTTCCAAGTCTTCTAAGTCTTCATACCACAGAGGCTCTGTCAAGGGTGATAGAGGCTCTGTGGCCTTGTCCTCTGAGAACGTCTTCTATGGTGTCTTCGCTTGGTGTCTTGGCAGAGGCCTCTGTCGATGACTTTACACTTAGCCTATTTTTCAATACTTCTTTAAACGTAGAAGTTGGAGCTAACACAAACGATCTAGCTTTTGATGGCTTTGACTTGTCGGTGACCACCTCTATCAGATCATTCCATAAAAGCACAGCAAAATAAATCTTGCGGTCGAATACAATTACATGGAACATTCGAAGAACAGATATACTGGCCGTGTCAATGCCCGTGTGTTTAGACGTCATGCATCTATTAACGACACTAAAAAGAGTGTAATAGATCGGCGGTAGATAGTTCCTCTTGAATTTCGACGCACGTGTTAGAACTCCAAGAACTGGATCATTGTAACCCATGAGCATTATATCCCGGAACACATCCTCTTCGGATACCATTTCTTCAAAATTATCCGAATATGGTAAATCTAGAACAATCCGCAACCTTTTCAAAGTAATTTTGGCATCAAAGTGATCAACTTTCAGAGTAAAGAAGTTGTTAGTCTCAGTTCTTGGTACAAACTGAATGGTATGCCACACTTGTTGTAGGTAGATCTACGATAATTGTTGTGTCTTTTCAAGAGCGGTTCTAAGCGGGTGACCTTTGAGTATTTCCACAATCAGATGATAATCCATTTGCACATTCGAATCAAAAGTGTACTTGTTTGGCTTTAGTTCCAATTTATCTCTTGGAAGAATGAGTTCATCATCTAGATTGCGCGCGTTCACCGAAGGATGTGATGAACGATGTGATGGAATCACAGTATTTTCATCTGAAGAATTTCCAACACCCTTCTCTTGCATGTGTGCCATGATCTATGGTTGAAATAATTGGACCATTTGGATATGAGTTACAAGTCACCAAGATTTTTCCAAAAATTCCTAAGTATGGGATACCGTCGGACAACACATCAAGTCGTATGACACTATTTGTCGGACAAAGTTTGTACGACCAAAAGTTGTCGGACAACACTTTGTACGACAGTTATGATTTTCAGTTTGGTACGACAATTATGATTACTTGATGAACAAGTATTGTCCGATAGTTATGAACACTTCGAAGTAACATGAAGGTCCAAACCCATATCTAAGAAATTCGAAAAAATAAGCTTGTAAAACAAATACCCTATATTCGTTTTGCTATCAGAATACCTATCCTAACATCTTTTTACATAAAACTAACACATTGAATGATTTCAGCCAAGAATTTGAAAGGTTTTCTAAAACCCTATTTATCGACAAACATAAAAACCAAAATACCTGATAATGAAACGGATGAAAGACGATAAAAATCACAAGAACACTAACCTGAATCGAGTAGAATCCACAGAAAGTAACACAACAACAAATGATTCACTACTCGATTTTTCACTTTGAGAGAGAATCGGGTTTCAAGCAAGTCAGAAAAGTGAAAAACTTTGAAAAATGCTCTATTTATACACCTTAGGTTAGAGTGACACGTGGCATAGAACGATTGGTCCAAACGGTTTGACCAGCCACAAGTCAACTAGTTGTACGAAACAAGGTACGAGTAGTTCATCTTAGTTGTATGATGAAGTGTACGACTAAGGATTCATGATAGTCGGAAAAGAGTCGTACGACTTTTCCATGTTAACAGTAACTATCGTATGAAGCTTGTACGAATAACATTTTAGTCGGACAAAGCTTATATGACTTGGCCTTATGTACAGTAACTGTCGGTCAAAGCGTGTACGACTAAAGTTTGTAGTCGGACACAGCTTGTACGACTGGGAAAGAAGTCGGTCAAAGCTTGTACGACTAGGATTGCTAGTCTGACAGAGCTTATACGACAACTTTCAAGACTTGAACATTTTTCAAAAATTTAAACTTTTCAAATTAAAAGATGTTCAGCTTTTAACTCGAATTCTCAATGTTCTTTTAAAAACATTTTGCTCCCCCTACAAAGATGGATAAGTTTTGACAAGATAATTTTCCATCAAGTATGGTTTGCACAAATCGTTTTAGGTAGAACATTTACCTTTTCTTCAAGGACTGTAGACTTGTTGATCAAACACATTAACATTGTGTTTATGTTCCCCCTTAACAAATGCTTACTTGTGATCCCAGATCTAATCAAATAACAATGTAAGAATCATGATCTTCTTCATAGAATAGAGAAAGAATACAAAGATTGAAATGAGATCCCCTTTCTCTCTCTAGAAACTCATCTCTCTATTACACGTATGAGACTTCCACAATGACAACTACTTACAATTCCCTTACAAACACCTATTTATACCTCTTGACTATCTCACTAAAGTATGTTGACTTTGACTCTTTAAAGCCTCTACTTTGACTTTATCTATTACATTTGACTCTTTACATTTATACAAATATACATTAAATCTTGAATACATTTTATGCACTAACAATCTCCCCCTATGGATTCATGATTTAAAAAATTGATGACGATAGTCTTCAGCTCTTTGTATCTTCAGATCTTCAACACTTCAACACTTTAGCTCTTTGAACAGTCTTCCTCTTTGCTTTCAAGGAAGATCAATCTTCTAAAAATAACTCGGAAGAATCTTCAAATAAGCGTTGTCTTCAGAAATCCAATCTGACTTCTTTAGTCTTCAACTGGATCTTCAAAATCAAGTAGTCACCAAAGACTTGAAGCACAAACTTCATATCTTTGAAGTGTTGGTCAAAGTCTTCAAATAAAATCTTCATCTCTTCGAATCTTCGAATCATTGTAGCACGGATCTTTGCATCTTTGAGAAATATCTTCAGTCTTTGATTATGAACTGGTCTATGAGCTTTAACGGATTTTGAGCTTTGAAAACATTCTTGATTGAGCTTGAATCTTTGTAGCTTTGAGTACCTTGAACTGCGTATCTTCACTTCTTCAATAATAACAATCTTCGAACTTTGAACTCTCTTGAGTCATCTCAAAACATCTTGACTTTTTATCTCGAGCTTCTTGACTTTAACAAAATTCTCCTTATTTTGAAATTGAAACTTTCATAGTTTCTCCCCCTTTTTGATGATTGTGAGCATCATGATCATCAAAACTTCAAAATCAATTTCAGCAGTCTTTGAATACCAATAACAATCTCCTCCTTCTGATCTGATTATCCGTCCATTCCAAAAATATTTATCCGAATCTTTTCAAATTCAGACAATAGTAATGTGGTAACCCTGAAACAACGGATGAATCAGTTGAATTGCCTGTAAGTTGCACGGAGCCACTTAGTACAATGAATGCACTTTGGAAAGGAGCTTTTTGTTGTTCACTCCTCCAGGGCTTCCATTCAATCATCGAAAAACACTAAGGAATTTCTATGAACGTTATGACAAGAAAACATATTCCTTGTGTGTACATGCAAATGTAGAAATGATTGAAGCAACTTATGCTTGAATAATAATAGGCTCAAATTGTGTAAACTGTCGAGACAGCAACAAGTTTTCCACGGACTCAATGTGCATGAATGAAGAGCGAAGGTGGGGCAAACTTCCTTCTTTTTCAATATCCAAACCTTCCAAATGAAGATTAGATAGATAATATGTTGCGTCCCCAAGAAAATTGAAACATTTCTTTGTTGAGAAAGAAATGAGTAGCTGGTGGGGTTAAATGCAAGAGTTGGCATGGGCTAGTTGTCTGTTTCAATGATGGTCACCAAAGAATGTGAACCAATCAGTAATATGGTTGCCTGGCTCATAAAGTGGATGGTGCAGAGTTCTCTTATTCTTTTAACTCTGTTCTCACACCCTCTTTCTGTTTTTAATCTGCTCACTTCTACCCAAACTCTCATTTACATTTTACCTCGGCACAATGAGATACTCAACCGTATGAGTTATCTCCCCCACTCTTTGATTTCGACCCCTCACCCCTCAATCAGTCAAGGATAACTTCTTGGGTAGGAAACACTGGTTAAACTGTTAAACATGAATGTAAAAACCTATGAATTTGATGTGCATTTAGTTTTACTAAACTATTGTTGGAGTATATGCATTTGTTCATTCGAACGTTAAGTATAGTGGGAAGCAGTACTGCGAAAACGGGTGTGGAATCGAAACACATGAAACTTCCAGATAAAGGTATGTCAACAATATGAAGCAAATAAAATTTATGAACCTTAATCAACATTGAACTATTAACTTGTAAATATCCTAGATTTGACAAGCATATTGCAAAAACTAGATAGGGGATTTAGTTCGATGGCGTTAGCAGACGAAGTAAAAGGTACAGATAATGAAGGTACGCTACTCATATTACAATTATTCAACAAAACATGGACATGTAGTTTTTTAACATCTACACAATACCATTTTGTTGTTTCACAGCGGAAAGTGGAACAAAAAGGCGAACAACACGAAGCTCGACAAAGAAAGTGAATGTTGATAGAAAGAGACCCAGGCCGAAGAGTTTAGAGATAGTTTGTTATAATGAAGGTGACACATCGAATTAATCTTTTTCTTACAATTCATATAACACATGATCTTAAAGAACTTTAAAGTACGTTATACTCTATTAAAACAGAATATGAAGAGGGACGATTTCATGACGAAACCATATCATAGGGTTGAAGTGCCAAAAGAAAGAAACCGAGCATCCAAGAAGGTGAAAAAGCATAAGGAAAAGAAGGGGAATAAACATGAAAATGTGGGAGGAATCAGGACACGGACATCACCCATGATTCTGCAAACAACACTTGGAGAGCTGAGCGATGAACAAAAGGAAACTTAATGTAAGATGGGGTTCGAATCACTTATAGGGATGACGTTGGATGGAATACTGTCGAAACTAGGTTATTTTGTGGTGGACAACCTGGACACGAATCGTATGGCGATAAGGTTACGAAATTCACAAATTAAGATTATGAAGAAAGCAGTTCATACGATTCTCGATATCCCAACAGGAGGAATAGATCTAGATACGATTGATGTCACACCAAAGGGGTTGCATTTTGTGGACAAGTGGAAGAAGGATTACAAGAAAGACAAAATGAGGCCGACAGATGTCATGCATGCGATAATCAAGAAGGGGAGCGGAGGTGATGAATTCAAGTGGAATTTCATAGTATTATTTGTGAACTCTATGGGTGAATGTAGCCCAACTGGTGGGTGCAATGTAAACTTTTTTTCTAAAATTCAGAGCAGCAACATGATTGGACGCATAAACTGGTGCAAATACATCTGCGACTGTGTGGAACGAAGCAAGCGGAATTGGAGACGCAACACCTACGGCAACTTTTATTGCGGCCCCCTAACATTCCTAACAGTAAGATACACTTTGATGTTTTCATATTTATTATTAATTTATTTTATATTTCATAAAACTAAATTTGATTACAGCTTCTGTACGTGCACCGTACAACACGTAACGCGGAGGATGTAAATACATCTTCATTACCCATCAAGGAGTGGACCATGGAAAAGTTGTGAAACAGACAAAACGATGGCATACGCGCAGGGGGGCTACATATGGCAAATATAAACTGGGTTGAGAAAGTCGATACTGCACCACCAAGATGTGCAAAGAATATTCAAGAACAAGCATTGTTGACCTTGCCGGCACCTGAAGTTGAACATATACAACAAAGCGACATCCGTTACGACGCCGAAGCCCATGAAACAAGGAATGAACCAGAGCATAATGCAACAGAACCTGAGATAATTATTGCCAACATAGGCACGAGTGGAGTGAACAAAGACGAGGACGAAGACGGCCTGTGTTATGATGAGGAAGAACTTAACCGGGTAAGGAAGCATATTTCATACGTTCATTTAATCGCAACTAAAAGTGTTTCATTCATATTTATTACGTAAACTAAAAAAATTCGGGAGTGATATAAACCTTTTACAGGACTATATGGAGAGGATAGATGCAAAATTCGTCGAGTTGCACGCAACTAAATGGGACATAGAGGAACTAATAAATGAGGTAAAAAGTTTATTCCCATATGAGGATCAATTCGACCATTACAAGGAAAGTTTGGGATGCATTTTTAGAGACGAAGAGCCAGTGGCAGAAACGAAAGAGAATCAAGAAAGCAAAAGAGGTGAAACCGAAGAAGTTCGCAAAGATGAAGGTGGAAAGGAAACAACAGGAACAGTGACACCGGTCAAACTTGATTTCACAGAGGACGACTTTTTGGAGAAACAAAGCCCATTGTCGCAAATATGGTATAGTCAGACAACATATGGGATAATTGATGAGACAGTTATGCTTAACTCGGGAGAGAAAGAGTTATCGAAAAAAGAACAAGCCGGGGCAGCTATTGTGGTTCATAATCGGGATGAATCGGCACCAAGTTTTGATGTTGGTTTCACCCAATTGACGCCTCTAGATGGTGGGATGATGAAGGATAAGGGTAAAAAGACTTATGAAACATCAGACATGGTACCAAGATTAGGGAAGAGAGAGTTGAAATTGGGCGAGCAGATGAAATCACCGTATGTGAAACGACAAGTGCTTTTAGGAAAAGGCATAACATGCAACGAGAAAAAAGGTTCACGAATGGACAGTTTCAGCTAATGGAATTCCAAGGTAAGCTCAAACTACATTGCATTTAAATTTATAACTACTTTTAAGTACACGGTTATATGTTATTGAAACTAATTACATTAAACTTTGATTTCGTGTGGTAGTGAAATCTTGTTCTCATCAGACTCGGGACAGACAATAACTAGAATTGCAATGAAAACCCTTGCCTTGCACGAAATGTATTCAACAGCGTAATAGACGGGTGGGTTACTGTGCTGAACAGTGAGGAACGCGATGAAGGTTATTTGTGAAAACGAGAACAACGGTAATGTAATAAATTTGTGGTACGTGGAAAATAAGCTTAACATTTGGAACTAACAATTTAATCCTAACAAGACGGCGGTGTTTTACTATACGACATGCACGACTTCAAGACAAGATTCAATTGGTTTTCGCGGAACTTCGCAAAGGCATGCGAATTCAACACAAACAACATCAAACTAAGAAACATAGATATGGTAATTTTTTTTAAAGTTGACAATTTTAATATAGTTTAACGTACATAATTAGTTTTAAGGATTTATTATCGGTTTCATATAAAAGGTTTTACACGACATTATGTTACAGGTGTTCATACCAATGAAAAGAAGGAAGTTTTTCTACTGCGTGGTTTTTGACTTGAAATACCACTCGGTAAAGATTTTGGATAACACAGGAGATGTCGGCGATGTTGACGACTTGTACCACTACGATGTTCACATTTTGGTAAGCAACAAACATAATATTAGATGCATTAACGTAATTTATGATACTGTTGATCAACTAACAATGGATATAACATCATATAATGTTCCTTCGACACCTGCGAAACCTAAACCACCCTTCGGAGAAGCACATTCAAGTAGCCGAAAAAACACGCGTAGGAATGCCATGGAGAACAACAAAGAACGAAGTGGACATTGGCGTATTCCTTATGTGTCACATAGAAACACATATGGGGGGCGGAGTTCGTACGTGGTACAACGATCTAGGAAAAGAGGGACCGGGACAAGATAAACAACTAGAGATTCTACGAAAGAAATACAAGACCAAACTACCATTAAGTGAACGCAACACGAAAAAGGATTATGTGGAGTCGGAGGCCATGAATTTCAGCATGCTTGATGCGAATGAGAGGGGGAGGCAACTAACGAAGGCAGCGAGACAAGGAAAGCGAGGATTAGAGGATTTTAGGGGCGGTGGTGATTTCGCAAATATTAGTTTCGATCAAAAACTAGAAAAGTTTTCAGTGATTTTATGTGTCGGTGGATTAAAACATTCGGTCTATTTTTTCATTTTATGACTTAGATTTTTAGTTGTTGGGAACCATTTTAATATGGTGTTTAATTTTATGACATTTCGTATATCGGTTTATTTCTTTTTTGGAATGGAAATACATGATTTCGTATATAAAAAATATGATGTGATCCCAAGATACAAGTAATACGATCAACAACTATGATTCAATCCATTCATCTCTCATTAATTCCCAAAATATGAATTACAAGTGTAGAGAGAATTCTCACAGAGAATGATATTGAAATGCTAAGTGTTGTAGTTGAAATGTAGACATATCTAAGCTATTTATACTTAGATCTAGAAGTTACACAATTAGTCCCTCAACTTGAATATAACATAAATTGAACACTAACATTCTCCCCCCTTTGTATTCAGGTGAGCCATATAAACTTCATCTTCTGAGCAGCTCTGGTGGAATGTACCTTTTCCTGATTCCAAATATGATCTCAAATCTCTCGAGTGCATGCCTGTACTCCAGTCTATCTTCAACTGCTTTCAGTGCCTTGTTGATCAGTACTTTCTCTTTTTCTTTCAAAGTTACCAACTTCTGTTCATCCAATCTGATTCTTTCATCCAGCCTTATCTTGATCATTTTGAGTGTGCCATCACAGTACTTGTTCACTTCAATGAATCTGAGGAACTTCTTTTTCTTTTGACCATTGTGATAACAACACCAAACTCTGGTTTTTCTAACACGGTATAAAGAGCAATACCTTGTATGTCTGACAGGTTTCTGTTTGGCCTTCTAGTGTTCACCCTTATCTAGTTTCCTTCCAAAGCCATTTGAAAATCTGTTAGATACGCCAGTTTGACCAAGTTCTTCATGAACCTTTTGACTGCTTGATAGGCTTCAGAGTAAGTAATATCCTTGTTTGGCATTCGTGCAAGAATATCACATAATCGGAAGAAGTCTTCACAGGTTAATGATTTGAAGTCGGCTTCACTGAAGTTCCATTCCTTTCCATCAGTTCTGAACACATAGAATCTCGGATAGAAGACATTTAGAATCTTTTCAGATTCTATCTTGTTGATCTTCACTATTTCTTTATTTGTTCTCATAGACTCAAGTTCACGATCTTTGTTTCCCATCATATGTAGATACTCAATCTGGTGGGGTTTGGAAAACTTATCAATGGAATACAGTTTTACCTTATCAATCGACTGAATCACTTTCACAAATAGATCACTCCGGATATCTTCTTGAAATGGAGTAATAATGCCGATTATGTGTCCTCTTCTTTCAATCAAAGCCTCTCGATCAACCAACATTTGAAGATTTCTCATTTCAGCCTCAGACACTGGATCTTTTATTTTTCCTTCAGGCAAGTCAGAAATCACAGGTACTTCTATCACTGGATCTGGCACTTGAGCTGCATTTTCATTTTCATTTTCTGAATATGAACCCGGTTGCACATTTACCCTATCAAATACATCATCCAATTCTTCTTTGATCTTTACAACTATTATCTCCGGATCATCTTCAGAATCAACATATACAACATCTTGAATAAAACCATTTGCCATTCTTTCCTCAAACGTCCTGTTGTCACATCCATCAGGCTTTTCAACCGTAGGATTGACATCATCCAGGAATCCCAAATCTGCACCACTTTCTTGAACAGTTTCATTAACATCTGTAGCAGTACCAACATTTTCCACAACTTCCACATTTTCCATTTGAACACCCGAACCACTTGCTTCACCAACACTTTGTCTTATACTTCTCTCCCCCTCATGGTGATCAGGATCGGGATCTTGATCATCATGTCCATGTTTGGTGGTTTGGGCTTGAACACCACATTTCTCTTCCACAACTTTCATTCGGTTTGAAAGGGTTGTGAAGCCAAAAGATATAGCTTCGGTTAGGTTGGATATGGATTGTTGTAGGGTTTTAAGTTCATTTGGTATAGTGGTTTGTTGTTCGGTTTGGCGTCTAAGTAAACCAAGCATGTCTACTTCTTCTTGAGTATTCGTATCACCTTGTTCTAACAAACGTGTAAGCAGTTGAGATTTCAATTCATGTAAAGGTAAGTTAGGATATACCTTCGGGTTTAGTTGTGATTCTGGTTGAGTTTCTGGTTGAGTTTCAGATGGTGTGGAAGAAGATTCGGCTACAACTTTCCCTTTGATCAGCTTTTGAACATCGGCAGATAGATTCACAATAACATCCTTCAATTCCGTTATTTGAGCTTTGTGATTGTTGTTGAGAGACTGGATTGCTACCTCAAGCAGTTTCACCGATACATAGTTATGGGGAGGAGGACCCATCAGAGCACGTAGATTCGGAGTACGGGAACTAACACCCAGACCACTTAGGTTACTGGTTGACATTGCAGTCATAGAGACTGAATGGCCTGTGTTCAATGCTGGCATAGTGTTAACATTGACAGGACTTCCGCCCATTCCTCGCACAGTACCAACGAATGGCGGCTGCACTCGGGGCGTTCCGGTTGGATCACGAAGAACTCCAACGTTGTGTGTCACCAATGATGATGTGACTAGCGGCCTTTGTGTCCTATGAAATGAAGTATAACCAAAAGGTTCTAGACTCGATTTGTGAACAAATGAAGGTGGTGGTTGGGGCAGTTGCCATCCTGTTTCAATACCAGTGGACACCGCCGATAGAGTATGTGCTAATCCCCTATGTGAAAATGAAACACCAACTTGTTGAGAAGTTGATGAGTGACTTAAGGAGGTTGTGCGATGCGTAGCTGGGTCTACTATGGCTTCTTCAATGTCTTGTGGCGATGGACGCGCACTGACAGTAGATGTGGCTACCCGGCTAGACACGGTGTGGGGAGAATCTGTAGTTAAAACTTTATCAGATTCTTTCTCACTCTCGCCATATTTTTTTATTTCCATTTCACACATCCTCACCTCATTTTCTGTTTCGACTAAAGCTCCCTCATTTCCCCTTATATCTCCTCGATCACCAGAATCAGTGACAACATTTTCAATCCCAAAGTCAACATTATCCATGTTTTGATCATCATTGTTATCATTATCGTCTGAACTGTCATCCTCTCGTTCATCATCAGCATTATCATCATTAGAACTCGAACTTGCAGTATAAACAAGATTTGTTGGATCATCAATGTCAGCATCAAGATCTTCTGATTCTTCCTCAGTATCACTTGAACCAAGAATCTCTTCACCGTCCTCAAAAACCTGTGACGCCTGACCAAGAGCACCCCCATCTCCTTTTCCCCTTACATCATTTTTACCTCTCAACACACCCTGTTCAGGTACCCCAGTATCCTGAACTCTCTCACTATCTACTGGACCCTCACCACTCTCACCTAGTTGGTTGGCACCTTGATTAGGCCCTACTGGCTCTGGCCGGGCCATCAGTGCATTATCTTCTCTATACTCACTCAAGAATGGTGACTCTTGGTCAGCGTATGCGAGAAGTGCTTCAGGTAAAATCATTATAGTAGGAAAGAGTAGACCTTTAGGAATTCGGAGATACTTCATGTAATTGGCTGGACCAAGAACAACTCCATCGCGTCTCGGTATCTCTTGGTTGGCCTCCATAATGTACGTAATAATGATCTGAAGATATCGCTGAAACGGTACAAACGATCTAGCTTTTGATGGCTATGACTTGTTGGTGACCACCTCTATCAGATCATTCCATATAAGCACAGCAAAATCAATCTTGTGGTCAAATACAATTACATGGAACATTTGAAGAACTGATATACTGGCCGTGTCAACGCCCGTGTGGTTAGACGTCATGCATCTATTAACCACACTAAAAAGAGTGTAATTGATCGGCGGTAGATAGTTCCTCTTGAATTTCGACGCACGTGTTAGAACTCCAATAACTGGATCATTGTAACCCATGAGCATTATGTCCCGGCATACAACCTCTTCGGATACCATTTCTTCAAAGTTAGCCGAATATGGTAAATCTAGAACAATCCGCAACCTTTTCAAAGTAATTCTGGCATCAAAGTGATCAACTTTCAAAGTAATTCTGGTTCTTGGTACAAACTGAATGGTATGCCACGCTTGTTGCAGGTAGATCTCCGGTACTTGTTGTGTCTTTTCAAGAGAGGTTCTAAGCGGGTGACCTTTGAGTATTTCCACAATCAGATGATAATCCATTCGCACATTCGAATCAAAAGTGTACTTGTTTGGCTTTAGTTCCAATTTATCTCTTGGAAGAATGAGTTCATCATCTAGATTGCGTGCGTTCACTGTAGGATGTGATGAACGATGTGATGGAATCACTATATTTTCATCAGAAGAATTTCCATCACCCTGCTCTTGCATGTGTGCCATGATCTATGGTTGAGAATTGGACCATTTGGATATGAGTTACAAGTCACCAAGATTTTTCCAAAAATTCCTAAGTATGGGATACTGTCGGACAACACATCAAGTCGTATGACACTATTTGAAGGTCCAAACCCAGATCTAAGAAATTCGAAAAAATAAGCTTGTAAAACAAATACCCTATATGCGTTTTGCTATCAGAATACCTATCCTAACATCTTTTTACATAAAACTAACACATTGAATGATTTCAGCCAAGAATTTGAAAGGTTTTCTAAAACCCTATTTATCGACAAACATAAAAACCAAAATACCTGATAATGAAACGGACGAAAGACGATAAAAATCACAAGAACACTAACCTGAATCGAGTAGAATCCACAGAAAGTAACACAACAACAAATGATTCACTACTCGATTTTTCACTTTGAGAGAGAATCGGGTTTCAAGCAAGTCAGAAAAGTGAAAAACTTTGAAAAACGCTCTATTTATACACCTTAGGTTAGAGTGACACGTGGCATAGAACGATTGGTCCAAACGGTTTGACCAGCCACAAGTCAACTAGTCGTACGAAACAAGGTACGAGTAGTTCATCTTAGTTGTATGATAAAGTGTACGACTAAGGATTCATGATAGTCGGACAATAGTTATACGACTTTGCCATGTTAACAGTAACTATCGTATGAAGCTTGAACGACTAACATTTTTGTCTGACAAAGCTTCTACGACTTGGCCTTATGTACAGTAACTGTCGGTCAAAGCGTGTACGACTAAAGTTTGTAGTCGGACACAACTTGTACGACTGGGAAAGAAGTCGGTCAAAGCTTGTACAACTAGGATTGCTAGTCTGACAGAGCTTATACAACAACTTTCAAAAGTTGAACATTTTTCAAAAATTTAAACTTTTCAAATTAAAATATGTTCAACTTTTAACTCGAATTCTCAGTGTTCTTTTAAAAACGTTTTGCTCCCCCTACAAAGATGCATAAGTTTTGACAAGATAATTTTCCATCAAGTAGGGTTTGCACAAATCGTTTTAGGTTGAACATTTACCTTTTCTTCACAGACTGTAGACTTGTTGATCAAACACATTAACATTGTGTTTATGCTCCCCCTTAACAAATGCTTACTTGTGATCCCATATCTAATCAAGTAACAATGTAAGAATCATGATCTTCTTCATAGAATAGAGAAAGAATACAAAGATTGGAATGAGATCCCCTTTCTCTCTCTAGTTTCTCTCTCTAGAAACTCATCTCTCTATTACACGTATGAGACTTTCACAATGACAACTATTTACAATTCCCTTGCAAACACTTATTTATACCTCTTGACTATCTCACTAAAGTATGTTGACTTTGACTATTTAAAGCCTCTACTTTGACTTTATCTATTACATTTGACTCTTTACATTTATACAAATATACATTAAATCAAGAATACATTTTATGCACTAACAATCTCCCCTTATGGATTCAAGATTTAAAAAATTGATGACGATAGTCTTCAGCTCTTTGTATCTTCAGAACTTCAACACTTCAACACTTTAGCTCTTTGAACAATCTTCCTCTTTGCTTTGAAGGAAGATCAATCTTCGAAAAATAACTCTGAAGAATCTTCAAATAAGCGTTGTCTTCAGAAATCCAATCTGACTTCTTTAGTCTTCAACTGGATCTTCAAAATCAAGTAGTCACCATCTTGAAGCACAAACTTCATATCTTTGAAGTATTGGTCAAAGTCTTCAAATAAAATCTTCATCTCTTCGAATCTTCGAATCATTGTAGCACGGATCTTTGCATCTTTGAGAAATATCTTCAGTCTTTGATTATGAACTGGTCTATGAGCTTTAACGGGTTTTGAGCTTTGAAAACATTCTTGATTGAGCTTGAATCTTTGTAGCGTTGAGTACCTTGAACTGCGTATCTTCACTTCTTCAATAATAACAATCTTCGAACTTTGAACTCTCTTGAGTCATCTCAAAACATCTTGACTTTTTATCTCGAGCTTCTTGACTTTAACAAAATTCTCCTTATTTTGAAATTGAAACTTTCATAGTTTCTCCCCCTTTTTTATGATTGTGAGCATCATGATCATCAAAACTTCAAAATCAATTTCAGCAGTCTTTGAATACCAATAACAATCTCCTCCTTCTGATCTGATTATCCGTCCATTTCAAAAATATTTATCCGAATCTTTTCAAATTCAGACAATAGTAACGTGGTAACCCTGAAACAACGGATGAATCAGTTGAAATGCCTGTAAGTTACACGGAGCCACTTAGTGCAATGAATGCACTTTAGAAAGGAGATTTTTGTTGTTCACTCCTCCAGAGCTTCCATTCAATCATCGAAAAACACTAAGGAATTTCTATGAACGTTATGACAAGAAAACATATTCCTTGTGTGTACGTGCAAATGTAGAAATGATTGAAGCAACTTATACTTGAATAATAATAGGCTCAAATTGTGTAAACTATTGAGACAGCAACAAGTTTTCCACGAACTCAATGTGCATGAATGAAGAGCGAAGGTGGGGCAAACTTCCTTCTTTTTCAATATCCAAACCTTCCAAATGAAGATTAGATAGATAATATGTTGCGTCCCCAAGAAAATTGAAACATTTCTTTGTTGAGAAAGAAATGAGTAGCCGACGGGGTTAAATGCAAGAGTTAGCATGGGCTAGTTGTCTGTTTCAATGATGGTCACCAAAGAATGTGAACCAATCAGTAATATGGTTGCCCGACTCAGAAAGTGGATGGTGCAGACTTCTCTTATTCTTTTAACTCTGTTTTCATACCCTCTTTCTGTTTTTAATCTACTCACTTCTACCAAAACTCTCATTTACATTTTACCTCGGCACAATGAGATACTCAACCGTATGAGTTATCTCCCCACTCTTTGATTTCGACCCCTCATCCCTCAATCACTCAAGGATAACTTCTTGGGTAGGAAACACTGGTTAACGTGGATCCATAAAAGTTCTGTAAAATCTCACACTGATCCCATGAAATATTGTCCTAAAATGATATGTTGTTCAACAGTTTGGCTTGAACAATTAAGAATATAGGCATTTGATTAACATTGCCATCAGAATCTATGCTCTTCAATAATATCATGAAGATTTGAGCATTTGATCTTTGAAGATTTCTCACAACAAAAATATTGAATGAATGAAATGAATTCGAAAGACTTGTTTGAGAATCTGACAATGTATCAATCAGATCAAATATGAAATATAATCATGAAGGATAATCATGTAAGGTTTAGGGTATCAAAGAATTGGATATTTTGTTTATATGAACAAATATAAACATCTTTGAATGAAACGCTTAAGTTCTTACGCTGAAATGAATATGATGCTCAACAAAATTTGAAATCAAACGGGAGTATTACCATCAAAAAATGTTTCGTTTTGAGACATGGTAATAACAAAGTCAATAAGAAGCTATACCGGTGTGTATGAATACTTGAAAGTATAGAAAAGATAATACGCAAGTATTAATCTTTAGAAACACACGGTCAGAAATAATGATGTAACGAGAATCTGAGATATATATATATATGTGAAAAACATTTAAAATCGCACTTCTAAAATTCATAAAATCTGTTTGAGAATCGAGAAGTGGTTTGAACATTTAAAAAAATGTTTTTCATGCTTGAAAGTCGTTCTTCTTTCAAACAATCTCAGATTAAGTTCAGAAGATACGTACAGTCAAATGTTTAAGCTCCCCCTCAAATCATGATAGACTGATTAAAAAATCAGATTAGCTCCCCCTCAAAATCTGCAAAAGATCTTAATGAAACAAGATTAGTATTTGTAACAATCAAAGTCTAAATTAATGAAGTACGAGTTCTAAACTAAATGTGATTAGAAGTCAAACTCGTTGAAGTGCGGGTTCTAAACTGAATTATTCAGAAACCATAGTCTTTTATGCTCGGGTTCTAAACTGATGTGTTTAGAAACCACTGTCTTTTATGCTCCCCCTTGATAGCACATGTACTCTTCAAAAAATTGCACCGCTTCTCTTCTGTTTGTCAGTCATGTGTGTGATATATGTTTCCAAATCAGTACTACATATGTTGAACCTGCAAAACAGATTAAGCAGATTTTGGTACCCAACGGTACTTGGGTCCTAGTGTGTTAGGTGTAGATTTCTTTGAAGAAATACTTTAAGTACCGTACCAACAAGAAGTAAAATCTTTATGCACAGAATCATTTGATCCACAGTAAGAACAGCAAATTTTCTTATGTGCCAACCTAATCAGATGATTTGCGGGAATGAATAGGATTAGGTTTAGCAGAAAATTTACCTTTCGACGCATTGTTCTTTTTAGCATTTGATGTGGAGGCAAATGATTTTGACACATCATTCTTTGGAATTGTTGTGCCTTTAACTCTCCATTCCATCTTCACTTTCTTGAAAACTGGAACTTCTTTAGGTTTGGAAGTGTTAATTTTAGGCACTTTTGGTTTATTATCTGATTTATCAATCAAAGGATTATAGAAGAGATTTGTAGAACAAATCTGGCCTTTAAAGAAATCATTTGATCTATTACATTGTTTATAAGAAATTTTTTTAAAACTCGAACTTGAAACAGTTTTAAAAGAGCGTTCAGAATCATTTGAATCAACAAATTGAGTCTGAATGATAGTGTCAGGACTGACCTGCTTTGAAACAACAATTTTAAAAATGATGTCTTCAAGTTCTTTAACTTTGTTTATCAACACATTTTTCTCTTTAAAAATTTGATCAAATTTCTTTTGGAGATCAGATTTGATCAATTGATCCTTCATAATGTCAGCTGATAAACCAGATAATCTTTTGGTAAGATTAAGAATCGCATTTTCAAAATATTTTCGTTCTGATTCAAAATTTTCTTTTATCAGTAATCTCTTTGAAACTATCCATATTTTTCTTTTTAAGAATTTTATTTTCCTTTTCAAAGAGATTTTTCTTTTCCGTGAAATCTTTTCTTTCCTTTTCCAAAATATTTTCTAATTCAGAGATTTTCACGGAAAGCTCATTACTTTTGATCTCAAAAGAGAATTTTTTTCAATTCCAAATTCAACTCTTTCTTTTTCGAGCTTGTCTTTTTCTAAAAATAAAACTTTTTCAAAAACTCGGAGACTTGCTTTGAAAGTTTTATGCATCTAAGTGCAAGAGCTTTCTTTTCGTTCTCCAAAACAATTATCTTTTCATCAATCAAAGCATTATGGTCAGGAAGCTTCTTTGAGTCATCAAATTGACAAGTTGTTCCTTTGTCACAAACTTCAGCCGTTGAATTCTCTTTACAAACAGGGGTAGGTTGAACTTTGAAATCCTTTTCAAAAGAAGAGCTTTCAAGATTAAACCACTTTCTCAAAGTAAATTCTTTTCTATCATTTTCCAAAAGAATTTCCAAATCAATTACTTTCTTGGAAAACTCACTTATCTTTGCTTCAAGAGATTTACTTTGAGTTGCAAAATTGGCTTGCTCACTTTCAAATTGAGTATGCTCAGAGAGTAGAATGTTCTCAAGATCCACCACTTTCTTAGAAAGTTGGAGACATTTTTGATCAACCTTTTGTTTAGCATCAAAGGTGCTCTTTGATGAATCAGAAAACTTTTTGATCAAAGATTTTTCAATAATAAGAGTCTCCTTTTCCACCTCATTTTTTAAACTAGAAGAAATTTCCTTAAAGCTATTTGAATAAACAGCTGAAAGGAGGTCATTTTCAAATTCAAATTTGATTCGTTGTTCTAAAATGGAGATTTCGAGTTCACAAATTCTCCCTTCTAGAACCAACATTGGAACATATCTTTTAGCTTCAAAAACGTGTTCGGTGGTTGGCTTTGTAGCACATATATCAAAATAATTGTTTGGAAGTGTTCCATGTGGATTGTTAAGAGTCTTCTCCGTCTCACAAGTATAACAAAATGGAAGTTGTATATGAGTTGTTAATGATCTTTTTCTCGATTCCTCTTCGAAAGTTTCCTTTTCACCTGTCCAAGGAATTTTAAACTCGGGCCAATATCGTGCATATCTTAAACATTTGAAATCATACAAGGTTGGTAATGTAAAGATAGCTTTGGCCAAATGTTTCGGGTTTTCGTAACCAAGTCCCCAGTACTTATTGACAGAACTTACAAGTCTTGGTTTGTTCATGTGAATTGTTTGTTGTAACAACCGTGATCCTAGTTTAAATAAAACTAAGTTTTGGGGTGCAAAATGTGAAAAAGAAAAAGTTTGGTGTATGTTTAAGAGAGTATAAAATGTGTATTAAACCCTAGGACCAACCACTTTGGTGATCATTGTTGGCGGCTTAGAGAAATAGAGAGAGAGAGAGCAGAGAAAGGGGTCGATAAAATGCAAGAGGAAGAGTTACACCAATCTGCAAATCGAGGAGGGGTGGAAGGTCGGGGAGATTTCTACATTAAACAGTTTCAGGTAAATTCATCTTCTATCCCTATTCTTGCTCATTTTGAGAAGGTCTGAGTAATTGAGCTTTTGGTTAAATGGGATTAGTGTAAACGAGAATTAATCGGCAATAAGTTGTGCAAATAAAGTTAAGTGGATTAGTAAAGTTAGAATCACCATTGTGTTTGGGATTGGGCTTACTAATCGATCTATTTTGGTTTAAATGTTTCGGTGTCGCATCGCCTTATATTTGTACGCAGTTCCGGAATGTGTATGAGTGTAGTGGATCCGAAAGCAAATGGGTTCCAGAATTGTTTACAAAAAAAAATGAGAGTTCCGGTATTGTTATTGAATTCGGGTACCGGAATTATTTATTTGAGATCCGGAATCATTTAGTTTGGGCCTCGAATTAAGGATCCGGAATGGGCTTATAAATAAACCAAGTTCCGGAGCTGGGCCTGCTTTGGATCCGGTATTGTGTAAAGAATCAAGGTTCCGGTATTTGGTTGGGTGGATCCGGAACCACCTTTCAGCGAGATCCGGAATTGTTTATAATTTGGACTGAAGTGGTAATTGAACTAGATCCGGTATTTGCTGGATAAAATGGATCCGGAATGGGTATCTTAATCCGGAGTGGCATGTGGGTTGGGTGTGTGTCACGTGGGCTTTCAAATTTAAAATCAGTGTGTTTGGGCCCAACTATAAGAAACGGATAAGGAATTTAAATGGAATTCGTGTTTGGGCCCAACCATAAGAAACGGATAAGAATTTTTAAATGGAATTCATGAGTGGGTATAATTTAAATTATGGTGTTTGACTCAAACCAATTGGAACAAGAATGCGAGTCCAGATCCGGAAATATATATATATACTTATATATCAGATCCGGAATTTATGTTGTTTCTTTTGGGCCGATAAATGAAGTTCAAAACCTAAATTCTTTTGAGGATTGAGAACATTCTGTTCAACAGAGGTGGAAATCGGTTTCGTCTGAAGTCATTCCTTTTGTTCAGGTGGGTATTGTATCCCAACATCTCTGCAAAGTCGCAGAGCTCTCTATAAGAGGGGATTTCTGCATACTCCTTAATCCCTTAAAGCCCTCTTGTGGGCAGATTGAATAATTCAGTTTAGAACCCGAGCATAAAAGATTATGGCTTCTGAATAATTCAGTTCAGAACCCGCACTTTAATGTGTTTGACTTCTAAACACATCAGTTTAGAACTCATACTTATTTGTTTTAGACTTTGAATGCTACATATACTAATCTTGTTTGGTTAAGATCTTTTGCAGATATTGAGGGGGGGCTTATCTGATTTTTAATCAGCCTATCATGATTTGAGGGGAAGCTTAAACATTTTAACTGTATGTATCTTCTGAACTTAATCTGAGATTGTTTGAAAGAAGAACGACTTTTAAGCATGAAAACGTGTTCTTAAATGTTCAAACCACTTCTCTATTCTCAAACGGATTTTATGAATTTGGAAGTGTGATTTTAACTGTTTTTCCTATATATATACATATATAGATCTCGGATTATCGTAACGTCAATTCTGACCGTGTGTTTCTAAAGATTAATACTTGCGTATTATCTTTTCTATAATTTCAAGTATTCATACACACCGGTTCAGCTTCATATTGACTTTGTTATTACCATATCTCAAAACGAAACATTTTTCGATGGTAATACTCCCGTTTGATTTCAAATTTTGTTGAGCATCATATTCATTTCAGCGTGAGAATTTAAGCGTTTCATTTAAAGATGTGTTTGTTCATATAAACAAAATATCCAATTCTTTGATACCCTAAACTTTACATGATTATCATTCATGTTATTTGATATGATTGATACATTGTCAGATTCTCAAACAAGTCTTTCGAATTCATTTCATTCTTTCTATATTCTTGTTGTGAGATATCTTCATTGTTCAAATGCTCATATATTTCATGTTATTATTGAGGAGCATACATTCTGATGGCAATGTTAATCAAATGCCGATATTCATAATTGTTCAAGCTAAACTGTTGAACAACACATCATTTTAGGACAAAATTTCATGGGATCAGTGTGAGATATTAAAGAACTTCTATGGATCCACGTTAACCAGTGTTTCCTACCCAAGAAGTTATCCTTGAGTGATTGAGGGGTGAGGGGTCGAAATCAAAGAGTGGGGGAGATGACTCATATGGTTGAGTATCTCATTGTGCTTAGGTAAATTGAAAATGAGAGTTTGGTTAGAAGTGAGCAGATTAAAAACAGAAAGGGGGTGTGAGAACAGAGTTAAAATAATAAGAGAACTCTGCACCATCCATTTTCTGAGCCGGGCAACCACATTACTGATTGGTTCACATTCTTTGGTGACCATCATTGAAACAGGCAACTAGCCCATGCCAACTCTTGCATTTAACCCCACCAGCTACTCATTTCTTTCTTAACAAAGGAATGTTTCATTTTCTTGGGGACGCAGCATATAATCTATCTGATCTTCGCTCGGAAGGTCTAGATATTGAAAAGGAAGGAACTTTGCCCCACCTTCGCTCTTCATTCATGCACATTGAGTCCGTGGAAAACTTGTTGTTGTCTCAACAGTTTACACAATTTAAGCCTAATTTTCAAGCATAAGTTGCTTCAATCATTACTACACTAGCACGTACACACAAGGAATATGTTTTCTTGTCATAACGTTCATAGAAATTTCCTTTGTGGTTTTTTCAATGATTAAATGGAAGCCCTGGAGGAGTGAACATCAAAAAGCTTTTTTCCAAAGTGCATTCGTTGTACTAAGTGGCTCCGTGCAACTTACAGACATTTTAACTGATTCATTAGTTGTTTCAGGGTTACCATTTTCATTTTGTCTGAATTTGAAAAGATTTGGATAAATATTTTTGGAAATGACAGATATTCAGATCGAAAGGAGGAGATTGATATTGGTGTATTCAAAGGTTGCTGAAATTGATATTGAAGTTTTGATGATCATGATGCTCACAATCATCAAAAAGGGGGAGAAACTATGAAAGTTTCAATTTCATGATAAAGTGAAGTTTTGTTAAAGTCAAGAAGCTCGAGTTAAAAATTTCAAGATGTTTCGAGATGATTCGACAAAGATTCAAAATTCAAAGATGTTCATTGTTCAAGAAGTGAAGATACACAGTTCAAGATATTCAAAGCCCGTTAAAGCTCATAGACCAGTTCATAATCAAAGATGCAAAGATATTTCTCAAAGATGCAAAGATCCGTGCTACAATGATTCGAAGATTCGAAGAGATGAAGATTTTATTTGAAGACTTTGACCAACACCACAAAGATATGAAGTTTGTGTTTCAAGACTTTGGTGACTACTTGATTTTGAAGATCCAGTTGAAGACTAAAGCAGTCAGATTGGATTTATGAAGACAACGCGTATTCGAAGATTCTTCAGAGTTATTTTTCGAAGATTGATTTTCCTTCAAAGCGAAGAGGGAGATTGTTAAAAGTGCTTAAAGTGTTGAAGATTTGAAGATCACATGGAGCTGAAGACTATCGTCATCAATTTTTTAAATCTTGAATCCATAGGGGGAGATTGTTAGTGCATAAAATGTATTCAAGATTTAATGTTTAATTGTAAGAGTCAAATGTAATAGTCAAAGGTCAAAATAGAGGTGTTGAGAGTCAAAGTCAATGTATTAAATGAGAGAGTCAAAGGTATAAATAGATACCTTGTGTAGAGAATTAAAAAGGAGTCTTACATGGAGTTTTCATTGTGGAATTCATACATGTGAAATAGAGATGAGTTTCTAGAGAGAGTTTAGAGAGAGAAAGTAGATCTTATTCTAATTCTTGTATTCTTTCTCTATTCTAATGAAGATCTTGAGTTTAGCATTGTTACTTGATTAGATCTGGGATCACAGGTTAAACTTAAGCTCTATGTTTTCAGACTTATCAGTTTTGGAGATGTAACCTCCGATTTCCCTTGATTCTGAATCATAATAGCAGCTCTGCCAGAACTGTTTCAGGTATCTGGCAGGGATGCAAGTGACGTTTTTGGTGAGTAGGGTGTTCAATGGGTGGTTCTCAAGGATGTTCAGTAAAATGGCATGTTCAGCTCCAAAGGCTGTTCTTGATGGCTCAAGGAAGTGGTTGTTGGGTTTGAGGGGTAATGAGTTCTCGAAATGCTCATTTTCGAGAAAGAATTGCAGGTGAGTGGTCGGAGTGAAATCAACGGATTCACCTTGTTCATGTTCAGGATTTGTGGCCCTGGTTCGTTGTTGTGAGTGTTAGGTCTAGAGTTTTGTCAAAAACACAAGTGTTGAGTTCTGAGTAAGAAGACCAAAGAAGACTCAGAAGACTCAGAAGTTCTGAGTAGAAACTCAGAAGTTCTGAGTAGAAGACTCAGAAGTTCTGAGTGAGAAATCTCAAAAAGATTCTAAGTGTTGGATTCATACTAGAAGGTTCAGAGTTCTGAGTATGAGACTTAGAACTTCTGACTATGAAGACAAATGTTCTGAAGCGCTTATTCAGAAGTATGTTCAGAATTTATATCTTGGGATATTCTCTGTTATATTCAGTTACTAATTAGGACACGTGTAATTGTTCTATTAGTCTGTTTCTTTTATGTACTGTAGCTTTAGTCTTTCCTTAAACAGTATATATAGGAGTTAGCAACTGTATGCTAATAGATCTTTGGCTAATCTTTGGCATAACTTTCCCGCATATTCTTGTATTCATATTTTGTAATCTTTGAGATACGCTCTCTCTAAGATCTGTAAATCTGTTCTTCATTGAATACAAGTGTTCTTGATCAAATTACTTCTCAATTACTATTCTATTCATTGTTATATTGATTGTAAGAGTGGATCCTGAACTATCAGTGAGTGCTCAGAGTGAGCATGGGATGTCGTCGATGAGTTTCTGGTGGAAGCCATTGCGAAAATCTTGAAGAGATGAAGTGGAAAGAAGAAAGTTGCAGGTATTTCACTGTTCGCCGGAGGTATTTGAGATAGAGTAAATTCGTAAAAGGAAGAGGAGAGGGGGTAAACGGGGTTATATAGTGGGGTAGAAACGGATAGAATTCCACGGTTAAAAAATGAATTCAATGTAGGTTTGGGGTCCGCACTCGAGTTCTATAGCTGGATCCACGTTTCAGAGGAACGTGTGGCATGCACGTCCAATGAAAATTTTCCACGTCAGAGGTGTCAGAACACGATTAAACATCGTGCGCGGCCCATTAATGCTGAGCGCGTGGGCGTCTCTATACTCAAATGTCTGTCACCTTCAGAAATAACCCACATCTTACAGAATCCCGTTTCTGTGCACAAGTGTCAAATCGACAGAGGCTCTGTGGTAGAATGAGCTCTGTGATTTGAAACCTTCTTCATGACCTTTGATCTTGCACCTTTACCAAAACATTTGAAAAGACAGTGGAAATGATCGATAGAGTCTCCGTGGCAAAATTTGAAGTTGCAGAGGCTCTGACTTACAGAAGCTCTGTTGAGCTCGGCAGAGGCTCTGTGACTGAAAATTTCTAATAACAAAGAGCTCATAAAGCTTTTTGATCATCCAAAGTTTTAACTGTTTTAAACATTGTTTTTAGGACATATTTGGAAATTGGTGTCCTAGAAAACTGTTTTGGAAAGTGGTTTTGTGCGAGATTCTCACATCTTGATTCTCCTTTCCTCGGCATAAATGCTGACTTTTGTGGATTTGGTTGATCACATCTCTTCTTTGGCTCCCCCTTGAATTAACCACTTCTGTTGATTAATTCAAGATATCCTTCGGCCCCCCCTTGACCTATGCTTGGATCAGATGAGATAAGTAATGCATAGAACATAGGTCAAGCTCACCAGAGGTTCTGTAGGAAACGTCAGAGGCTCTGAGCATTCCCATAGAAGCTCTGTTGGGTACATAACTTTTAATGATAGAGAATTTACATATTAAATATTTGAATATATACATTTTTACAGGAGGATCAAGTCTTACTTACAGAGGGTTCAACTCATGTTTATCATACCCAACTTACTTACCAAGAAAAAGAATCTTTTCTCATCAAGTGCCTTGGTGAATAAGTCCGCAAGCTGGTATTCAGTGGACACAAAGTACATCTCAATTGTGCCTTGTTCAACATGATGCTTCAGAAAGTGGTAACGGATATCGATATGCTTTGTTTTGGAGTGCTGTACAGGATTTGCAGAGATTGCAATGGCACTTTTTGAATCACAGAGAATAGGTATCTTGTATATATTGTAACCGTAGTCCTCTAGCAGCAGCAACATATTCATCTTCTGCTGTAGATGTCGACACACAATTATGCTTCTTTGAAGTCCATCTGACTAGTTTACCACCCAAGAATTGATAACTCCCAGACGTACTTTTTCGGTCAAGCTTGCATCCTCCATAATCTGAATTTGTGTAGGCCTTAAGATCAAAGCCAGAGTTCTTCGGATACTAGAGCCCAAGATTTTTGGGTTAGATCCTCTTTACAGCAAGAAGGTGGGGTTCCTTTGGGTTAGGTTGATATCTTGCACAGAGGCATGTAGCATACATTATATCAGGTCTACTTGTTGTTAAGTATAAAAGGGACCCAATCATGCCTCTATAGAGCTTGCACTCTACAGATTTACCATCTGGATCTGAGTGTAACTTATTTCCAGTGGACATGGGGGTCTTCATTACAGAGGCATCAGAGAGCTTGAATTTTGAAAGAATGTCAGAGACATATTTAACTTGATTTATGAAAATTCCCTCTGATGATTGTTTGACTTAGAGTCCTAGGAAGAGGTTTAATTCTCCTATCATACTCATTTCAAACTCACTCTGCATGAGTTTTTCAAAATCTATGCATTGTTGTGCATTTGTAGAACCAAAAATAATGTCGTCCACATAGATCTGTACAAGTAGAATCTCATCACCTTTTCTTTTATAAAACAAAGTAGTATCGGTTGTACCTATGTCGAAATCATTATCGAGAAGAAAGGTTGAAATTTGTTCGTACCATGCTCTTGGAGCCTGTTTCAGTCCATACAGAGCTTTGTCAAGATAATAAACGTAGTTTGGGTACTTGGCACTTTCAAACCCTGGTGGCTGCCGGACGTATACTTCTTCTTGGATTTGATCATTCAAAAAGGCAGATTTTACATCCATTTGAAAAACATTGAAACCTCTGTGGGCTGCGAAGGCTAAGAAGATTCTTATTGCTTCGAGCCATGCGACAGGGGCAAAAGTCTCATCGTAATCAATGCCTTCTGCTTGGCAATATCCCTTGGCCACCAATCTCGCTTTATTTCTAATGACCACCCCATCCTCATCCTTCTTGTTTTTGAAGACCCATTTAGTCCCTATTGCTTGTTTCCCTCGTGGCAGAGGAACTAGGGTCCATACCTTGTTTCTCTCAAACTGTAGAAGCTCTTCTTGCATTGCATCTACCCAGTTTGGATCATTTAGGGCTTCAGAGACACGTTTTGGCTCGATCACACTGATAAAATTTGTAAAGAAACAAAAGTTAGCAATGGCTGATCTTGTCTTGATCTTTTCAGAGGGATCGCCAATTATTAGGCTCTAAGGATGGCTCTTCGTCCACTTTGTCTTCCTTGGAAGATGGTCATTAGCATCATCTAGTTGAACCTCTGTGGTTGCACTTGTCGGTTCTGGTGCAACCTCTGTAGTGGATGGTACTTCTGTGCTTGAACTTGGTTCTTCAGCTTGTCGAGGTATTGGAACAAGAGTTGGAATAGATTCCTCTGAGGATATAGAGACTGAGTCCTTGTTTTCCTCTGGTATTGGTTCCTCTGTGGATGTTGGAGTTGGTATGTCCAGTGTCTCTGTGGTAGTATTTTTGCTTGCATCATCTTCTGCTCGCTCCCCCTCAGCACTTGCATCTGTACGATTAACAGAGGAGGATGAAGTATTTAATGGACCAGTTAGAGAAATACCTGACTCAGTCTGGATGGCAGAAGATGTTTCACCAAAGGCTCTAGGGACTTCGGCAGAGGGATCAATATCATCGTGGAACATCTCTTCAAATAGCAGATTTAGTTCTACTTCTCTTGTAGGGGAGATGCCAGAGGACTCCTTTTTCAGTCCGAGTTCTGAACTGATTGGTTCAGAAGTCTTTTGAAAAGAATCGTCAAAAGATACATTGATACTCTCCACAATGGTTCTGGACTGCAGAAGATAAACTCTGTAGGCCTTTGAGGTGGCAGAGTACCCTATGAACTTGCCTTCGTATGCTTTCACATCAAACTTTCCTCTAGCTTCTTTGTCATTTAGGACAAAGCATTTGCATCCAAATACATGGAAAAACTTGATGTTCGGTCTCCTTTTGTTGATCAAGTGATAAGGTGTCTTGATGTGCCTCTTTACTATTGTTGATCAATTTTGGGTATAGCAAGCGGTTGATACAGCTTCTGCCCAGAAAGATGTTGGTAATCCAGATTCTGTCAGCATAGTTCTTGCAGCCTCCACAAGCGTGCGGTTCTTTCATTCAACCACGCCATTCTGTTGTGGGGAGCGTGTAGCAGAGAAGTTCTGAGATATGCCTTCTTCTGTGAGGTAAGCTTCAATGACAGAGTTTTTGAATTTTGTGCCATTGTCGCTTCTCAACTTTTGAATCCTGCACTCATACAGAACATGGATTCTTTTCATTAGGTTTATCATAATGTTAGGAACATCGGATTTCTTTCTGACAAATTCCACCCATGTATATCTCGAGTATTCATCAATCAACACAAGTATATATTTCTTGCCGCCTAGGCTCTGTGTAGCAATTGGACCGCAGAGGTCAACATGTAGCATGTACAGAGGCCTAGGGCAAGACACATCAGTCTTGCCTTTATGGGAAGCTCTTTTGAGTTTACCCATTTCGCAAGCAGAGCACAAATGATCTTTACTAAATTTGACATTTGGCAGACCTTTAAAGAGATCAAGTTTAACAAGCTTGTCTAAAGTATGGAAGTTTAAGTGGCAGAACCTGTGATGCCATAACCAGGCTTCTTCGTTCTTACAAGCAACAAGGCAGATCTTGTCCTTCTTGTTCTTGATACTAAAGTTCATGAGGTACAAATCTCCCTTACGTTCGGCCCGTAAAAGTTCGACTCCTGTATCTTCACCTTGCAGAGAGCAGAAGGTTCTTTTGAACATCACGTCGAAACCCATATCGCATAGTTGGCTAACACTGAGAAGATTATGCTTAAGGCCATCCACATATGCAACTTTGCATACGGTTATATTTTCCTTTGTGATGACTCTGTAGCCTTTTATATACCCCTTCTTGTTGTCGCCAAAGGTCACAGATCCTCCGTCGAGTTTATCTTTGTAAGAGGATAGTAGACCTCTGTCGCCAGTCATGTGCCGCGAGCACCCGGAGTCAAGATACCAGATCGGCACATACTGCTTCTGTTACACAATTAGAGAGTTTTAGGTACCCATATCCAAATGGGTCCAGCTCTGTTAGGGGACTTTAAGGTTGCCTTAGCATCCTTGGGTTTGGTTTTAGCTTCTGATGAAGAACCAGTTTGTTTCTTCTTACCCTTGAATTTTGCATTCTTTTTGGGTCTAGAGAGGAAACAATATGGACTAGAGAAGTGTAGATTTAATTGATGCATAAGTTCAAAACAATGACAATAATGAATATGCGAAGAAATTTGCTTGAACTTTTCATTAAAAACACGAATAGGGGTACAGAGGCTTTATTATTACAATCTACCCTAGCATTTGACTTCCTATTACAAGAAGACCTATGTAGACTAGATTGTTGTTTAGAAAATTCTCTGTTGGGAGTAGCCTTTTATGGACCCCTTCCTCTGTGGTGAACTTCTGCAGGTTTCACTGTCACAGAAGAACAAGATTTGTTATTTTCAACCCACTTACCCTTCTGTTGCCAAGTTAATTTTTCTTTAAAATGCCTTAAGGGTTTTGAAGTTTTTGAACTTGTTGGATTTTGGGAAGACATTTCCTTTTTTTTTTGATTTTCTCAAGCTCAAGAGAGGTTTTGGCTTGTATACACATGTCCAAAAAGTCTGGACAGATAGGAATCCTTGTAATTTTCTCCTTAGGAGGAATGGTTCTGTTAAGAATTCCAGAGGGAAGCTTAAGAACCTCTGAATCACAAGGAACTATCTCTGACTCATTTGAGTCAGTCTCAGATTCGTTAGAGGATGAATCGTCCTCATATACAGAGGTTGAGTCACTTAGATCTCTTTCGACAGAGGCTGGACTTTCTGAGCAGGTGCCATACTCGCTTTCTTCCTTTTCTTTGGGACTATCTTCCAAGTCAACAGAAGTATTTTTATCAAGATTTCCTCAGAGAGTTTTTTTTCGACAGAGGATGTACAGAGGTTTTCATAAAAGTTATTTTTGCCAATTTCTATTAACTCTTTTTCTGAAATATGTTTAAGTTTTTCTTCTAAAGAAGCAGGCATGAACTCAGATAACTCTGCCGATAGTTTCGTTTCAGAATCTATGGTGCAGACAAAAGCGGCCTGGGTTTGAGTCTCAGGGTCACCAAACTTGAAGATTCCTATCTGATCTTGAGTTTTCAGAAATCTCTTAGGTTTGGATTCTCTTTTGACAAAGGCTGAAGATAACAGATCTGTGTTTTCAAACCACACATTTATCATCTTCAGAGGTTTCCTCTGGGGAGGTTCCCCTGAGACTTTTTGCCTTTTGCTAACAGAGGTTAAGTTTGGAAAACCAGGTTTTCTTGTACTTCCAATATGAAATAGAGAAGACAGAGACTTGTTTCTTTTGGTTCCAATATATGGATCTATATCACAAAAGCCAATTCCCCTTCTTCCTATTTGTGTATTGACTTTTTCGTATACCCTCCGTGCATCTTGATATTTCTTAATTAAAAGGTCTCTTCTGAGTAGGTCTTGACGAAGGACTTCTCTTTCCTTTTGAAAATAATGTTTAAGAGCAAGAATATTCATTCTGTTGCTCTCAACTTCCATAAGTTCTTTTGATTTAGCTTTTAAGGCAGAGTTGAGTTCTGAAATCTTTTCTTTTAAAGGGTTTAGATGTTTGTGCCAGTTTGTTTCAATCTCTTCCTTTTCTTGAAATATTTTTGCCTTTTCTTGGGTGAGAAGTATGGCTTCTCACTCAAAAAATGCAAGCTTCTTCTGGACATTTTCGCAGGTCTTTTTAAGTTCAGTGTATTCAACAGTCAGTTTAAACAAATTAGCTTCTGTTTCATTAGAGGAAGAGTCAGAAGTGGATACCTCACTGTCAGTGTCGGAGGAGCTGACCTCTGCCATCCCGCAGAACAGGGCGTTCTTCTTTTCACCTTCGTCAGAGGATTCATCTGACTGCCAGTTCTCTTGCTCCACCATGAGCGACTTCTGAGCATAGTATTCGGCTTTCTTTTTGTAGAAATCAGAGTCCTTCTGAGGGCGGTTTGGTTTGCTCCTGCAGTCTGCAGCATAGTGGCATGTCTTGCCACAATTTAAACAACCCTGATTCTGGGGGGCATTCCCAGCTCTGTCGTCTGACCTCTGTTGGTCACCACCTCTGTCACCTTTGTCACTTGACCTCTGTTGGTCGTTCGCATCTTCTCTTCCTTGATTCCTTGGCTCATACTTCCCGCCACTATCATGTTGGTTCCATATGCTCAAGAATGATTATAAAATAATATTACCGGTAATATATGATCCTATAGGGTCACACCATATAGCAAGTAAACACCAAAATTGATATTTATAAGAATTTGATTCTTGATAAATATTATTAATTATATTTTTAAATATAATTTATAATACTAGATGCAAATAATAAATTTTGGTTACATAAAATAATACATGTGATGGATTTATTTTGTAACTGAAAATGCAAGGAGGGACTTGAGGAGAAAGTTTAAGATAGTTAAAATGTGATTTTAACTATCTCAAACTAGAAGGGTTTATTTGAAACTTTGCATGGCCTCTCATTGGCCTTAGTGGGTGGCAATATGCACATTATTGGACCTTTTAGTTGGTCCAATAAAAATGCAAGGCTTGACTCCTAGTAAAGAGAGTATACTTGGAATTAAAAATACAACTTGAATTTTGAAACTCCTCTCTCTTCCTCTCTCCATTTTGGCCGAATTCAAGAACACGCACAAGTGTGTGTTTTTCTTTTGCTTCTTCTAATATTCAAGTGCAATTGTACACTTGAATTAGAAGTTGTTCTTGCATCAAACTTTCAAGAAGGTACTAGCATACTACAAAGGTGTTGGAGCTTGCTTGGTGGACTTCTCTAGAGGAACTCTTCCTTGAGTTCTTGCCATCTCCATCAAACTAGAAGACTTTGCAAAGGACTACAAAGGTTGTACTTTCTAAAACCCCCCATGTATGTGTTTTAATCTTTCATGTTCATGCAAATGGATCCTTGGTGGGTGTTAAATATTTTAATGTTGTTCAAAGTTTTTAAGCTTCCGTTGCAAATGTTTTGATTTTTGAAATCAATTTTTGAACAAAAACCCAACAGATCATCTCTCCCATTGCGTTCATATCCTGACATCTTCTGGTACCCTCTGCTGAACTCTCTTGTCAATAGAGCTAATGATTTAGCTATTGAGGCCATTGTTGCCTCCTCTTCTTCCACCAGTTCCTCTTCCCCACTGTCAACAACTAACACCTTCTTCTTCTTCTCTTTCTTCTCCTCCACAGATTTCTCCTTCTTTGGTTTCTCCTTTGCTTCGGTGGCCTTACCAACAAGTGCAAGAGGTACACTGGTTTGAGCTTTTGCTTGAGCAATCTGAGGTTCTTGGGCAGCCAGTGTTCCATAAAGATCTGACAGAGTCCAGGTGTCTAAGTCCTGATTAGTTTGCAGAGACATAGACAACTGGTGCCATTCTTCATTTAGGCTCTTTAGGAACATGACATTGTTCTCCTCAGAAGTTTTGTGGATCCCAAACTTCTTACACTTGTTAATCAGAGAGTTAAACCTGTCGTATGTTGACTGCAGAGATTCTGTCGACATAGCTTTGAATGCGTAGTATTCGTTGATGCATTGGGCTCTACGGTTCTTCTGAGTCTTGGCCCCTCCCTCCAATTGTTTCTCCAGTTCCTTCCATAGATCGTATGCAGATTCACACGCATCTAGGGATTGGAAGAGGTCATTGGGTATGGCCATTATCAGAAGTCTCTTGGTCTTCTGAGCAACTTCGTACTTCTCCTAGTCTGTGGTAGACCATTTATCCTTAGTTTTTGGTTTGTCATACTCGGCAACCTCTGGAGTATCATCTGTGACAGGAACTCGTGGTACTATGACCATAGGGACGAAAGGAGGATTGTGGATATAGTGGACCAAATCTTTGTCAGTACCCTCGAAGAAATGAATCATTCGTATCTTCCATTGAGGGTACTCATCTCTTAGCAGAGTGGGTGGCTTGGTTAAAGAACCAGCAGTGAAGAAGTTGTTTGTGTTTGCCATTTTGAGCAGATTTGTGAATACCAGAAAAACAGAGTATGAACTGAAAGTTTTCAAATGATGTGACAGATACTTCGAAAAGAGTTTATAAGCTTAAAACCTTGAACAATGCACTAAAATGGAAAGATTCAACCAACGAAACAGGTTCTGTTAGTTTACTAAAGTCGGACTGGTCGAGAATAGCAGAAAAACAGAGGCTGTTTGAAAGATAAAGAACTGGTTAAAATCAGTCCAAGTTTCTACCAAAAAGAGTTGAAATCATTGTCAGAATGGATCTCTTGATATAGAAAATCAAGGATGGCTCTGATACCAATTGTTGATCCCTATATTACTCAACAATGATATATTTTCTCTATTAGTTCAAACATATATGATTGCGGAAGCGTTTTTAACGAACTAAAGAGATATTCAAGGTAGAAAAACACACAGAATCAAATAAGTGAACTAGTAATAGCACAAAAGTTTAGCTCAATGATTTACTGTATATTGATTAATCAAGAACACCAAGAACACCGAAGGTATGAGAAATATCCTGCTCTAACAGGTGTGTGTGTGTGTGTTGTGCAAAATTAATATAAGGGCTCAACATGAGCCTTCTATTTATACTATTCTACAGGGGACAAACTTTAGACAAGAAGTACTAAGGGTACAAAGACACGATCGTGGACTGCATCAAGTACAACGTTAATGTAGTGCGCCATTATCTGCTTAGGCTGTAACCCATCATAGGTTGACACGTGGAGTTGGCAGGGCACGCCTTGTACGAATGATCTTCAGGATCTTCGTACAGCAGATGCACGTGAGAGGCACGATTGTCTTTGTCTTGATCTTCATTCTTCAAAGTCTTCCAAGTCTTCAATACCACAGAGGCTCTGTCGAGGGTGACAGAGGCTCTGTGGCCTTGTCCTCTGAGAACGTCTTATGTTGGATCTTCACTCGGTGTCTTAGCAGAGGCCTCTGTCAATGACTTTACACTTAGCCTATTTTTCAATACTTCTTCAAACATAGAAGTTGGAGCTAACACTTCTCAATCAACATGGGAGTCACACATCGGGGGAATGTGTTCCTTGTAACAAACTCCAAGGAACGATGCTTGTTTCTTTGCTTTTCTATCGAACCATCAAACGTGTGAATAAATTTCACCAAGTCATTGCGAAAAGACGCAAATAGCCGAAAAAAGCGTGTGAACTCTTAGAACGAGATGTAGTTCGCATTAGCCCAGACATTCGGTCCTCCTTGTAATACGCAGGAATCCAGGAATGCCTAATTTCATACATGTATTTCAACCATTCATTACGATGCAACATAAAATCTTGAATTACGTCGTTCCATCCACTCTCAAATTCATCGGGCGAGGTGTGAGGATTCCAAACCAACTTGTTGAACCTCTTTTTGAACTCGTCATTATCATCGACAGGCAACATAACCTATTAATGAAAAAATAAGAACAGTATAATTATAATAAACTAATAAATATATTAAAGCAATAAGAACAAACAACGCGCATACCCTGTTGGGAACTTTCTTCATAATGTGCCACATGCAAAGACGATGCTTAGATTCGGTGAAAACCTCGGGAATGGCTTGTTTCATAGCCGCACATTGATCCGTTATTACAAACACACGTTGCTTCCCATGCGCTTGAATAAAGGCATTCAACACCTATTTAAAGTTAACAATGCTCTCGTGACTGATCAACGCAGCTTCAACGACAACGGACCTCTTGTGATTGTCGATTGCTATGAAAGGGACAAAATTCATAGCATGTGTAACGACCCGGATTCCTAAACAAGCATCAAATAACATACATTGCATAACATCGTTACATAACAAGATTCATCATATAACAAGTACGGTCCCTTAGTCTTTACAATCCAAAATAAGGTATTTCATTACAAACTTTTCGCTAACTAAATACATGATATCTGATAACGAGGTTATAACTACAAAACACGTCATAGTCTTCACATTATAAGTCTTCCCAAAAGCTAGCCACCGATTACTCTATTCACTTGCTCTTACCCGATCCACGACCTGGAATACATATTTTTAAAACAAAATGAGGGTTAGACCTAGTGGTCTAAGTGAGAAAATCCCTGTTAGTTGGAATTCATATGCACAAACACCATATACATAACACAAATATAAATACCATTTAGGACTCATGCATTGTGTACTTTCCTGTCTCATTCCCATGGCCAAATTAGATGGTTGTGAGCCAACTAATCAATTTACTCCGCTGTACTTAATACAGCCAACACCGATGTCCCTTCGTACATCCAACTCCACCGGTCCTAAGCCCGACCAACTTGTACTCATGTAGTGTAATACTCATATAAACATAATATGCACACTATTACACTATTTATCACATTCTCATTCCACATATATATGTATTCCAGTTTAAAAATGTTTTAAAGTAAAACTCACCTGATTGCTTATCACAACGCTTCCAATCCTTTCTCAAAAACAGTTCAGCTTTCACCCCAAATCCACAGAATCTGAAACAATTTGATACAAGTATCTCTTTACCAAAATGGAACACATAAGACTTACTAGGCTAAAGACTCTAGATAAATCTATCTAACTCTTATCCTCAAATGTTTCCCCCACACCCGAACTTAAGTCGAGTCCACAGTATATTCAGTCCTCATTCATTCCCTATCCAAGAGTCAACAAAACTCAGGTTACTGGATCCTCAAAAGCATCTGGAATCTCCGACAGTAACCAAACAGCTTAAAGTTTCCGGACACCACAAGACTATCCGGACAACTTAAACAATCCGGACAGCATAACTTTCCGGATAATCTAACTAAACTGGACAACATCACTTTCCGGACGACATAAACAATCCAGACGACATCCGGAAACCAAAGTAATCTGGATACCATCCGGTATCTAATTCCATCCGGAAACTATAGAAAAGAGAGACTTACCCGGATAAGATTCGTCCGGACACCATCGAAAAGGGACTACTGGACTCATTCAAAAAAACTACCGGACACATTCATATTGTGTCTGGAAACCTCTGTCGGTTTACTCCAAAACTACCCAGAATCGACAGAAATTTACACCAGACATGAAATGGATGATTCTAATCCGATAGAAACTATCTATTAACAATTACCAACATAAAATGTAAAGGAACATACCTCAAAATCACTTCTAAGCCAACCAATTTGAAGCCTTAACCTTTCTTTTCTTCTTTTTCTTCTTTTGGTCTCAAAACACACACACACACACACACACACACTGATTGTTTACTGTTTATGAAAATATCTGGAGGCTGAATGATAATATCAAACCAAAATTACCATTTTAGACCTTGCACTATTTACTAATGACTAAAACACCCCTAAACTTATAAATTTACCCAAACTTACCCTAAACATCAATTATATAGTTAAATAATTTAACGGAATTAGGATTTAACTAACGAACTTACCCGGGGTATTACATCATCTCCCCCTTAAAAGAATTCTGTCCCAGAATTCGGTTAGGCAAAAAGGTATGGGTACTTAGTTTTCAATTCTGATTCTGATTCCCAAGTAGCATCCTGCCCTTTATGATGTCGCCACTGAACTTTTACTTGCTTGATCTCTTTACCATTCTGCAAGACTTTGACTTTACTGTCTATAATGGCTTCAGGTTCCTCCACGTAATTCAACCTTTCATCAACCTGAATATCTGGTAGAGAAACTTCCTGATCTAGCGTAACCAAACACTTTCGAAAATTTGATACGTGAAAAGCGTTGTGGATCCTGCTTAACTCTGGAGAAAGATCTAACCTGTAGGCTACTTCTCCGATTCTTTCTGTAATTTCAAATGGTCCAATGTACCTTGTACTGAGTTTACCTTGTTTCCCAAATCGAATGACCCCTTTCCAAGGCGAGACTTTTAACATTACGAAATCTCCCACTTGAAATTCTAACGCGTCGGTCAGCGTAGCTTTTCTGTCTGTCTTGAGCCACTTTCAATCGTTCCCGAATCTGAGTAATCTTATCCGCGGTTAACTGGACTATATCTGGCCCTGCTAATTGCTTTTCTCCCACTTCATTCCAACACAGAGGCGTTCGGCATTTTCTACCATACAGAGCTTCAAACGGTGCCGCTTGTATGCTGGAATGATAACTGTTATTGTAGGCAAATTCAATCAACGGCAAATGCTTATCCCATGATCCCCCAAAATCAACAATGCAGGCCCGTAGCATGTCTTCCAAAGTCTGAATCGTTCATTCACTTTGACCGTCAGTTTGAGGATGATACGTTGTACTTAACTTTATCTGCGTCCCCATTTCTCTTTGAAAACTTCTCCAGAACCTTGAAGTTAAATGGCTATCACGATCAGAAATAATTGATATTGGAACTCCATGTCGAGTTACTACTACGTCGATGTACAATTTGGCTAGTCTTTCTAACGGATAGGTTTCTTTTATTGGCAAAAAGTGAGCAGACTTTGTCAACCTATCAACGATCACCCAAATGGCATCAAACCCTTTCAGAGTCCTTGGTAGCTTCATGATGAAATCTGTAGTAATCTGATCCCATTTCCACATAGGTATCTCTAAACGATGTAACTGCCCAAAAGGCTTTTAATGTTCAATCTTCACTTTCTTACAAGTAGAACAACCCTCCACATACTGAGCAACACTTCTTTTCATTCCCGGCCACCAGTAAAATTGTCTTAGATCTTTATACATCTTATTCGTACCTGGATGAATAGAGAAACGAGATTGATGAGCTTCTTGTAGTACCCGATCACGTAAACCACCCAAACGAGGCACCCAAATTCTGTTTCCCAGACACAGTAACCCACGATCATCTGTTAAAAGTATTGTTGATATTCCTACTAACCGTTCTGGTTTCAAGTTTTTCTCTTGAAAGGCTTCTACCTGACATTTCTTCAATTCGTCAAAGATATTAGGTAGAAGTTTAGCTCGTAGTGCAATTACTTTTATTGTTCCACTTCTTTCTTGACGACTCAGGGCATCAGCTACCACATTTGCCTTTCCCGGATGATAGAAAATTTCACAGTCGTAGTCATTCACCAGTTCTAACCATCTTCTTTGTCTCATATTCAATTCCCGTTGATCGAAAAGATGTTGGAGACTCTTATGATCGGTAAAAATTTGACATTTAGAACCGTACAGATAATGTCTCCAAATCTTCAGCGCGAAAACAACTGCTGCGAGTTCCATGTCGTGTGTAGGATACTGTCGTTCATGATCTTTCAGTTGGCGAGAAGCATAAGCAATAACTTTCCCACGCTGCATTAGTACACATCCCAGTCATTCACCGGTTCTAACCATCTTCTTTGTCTCATATTCAATTCACGTTGATCGAAAAGATGTTGGAGACTCTTATGATCGGTAAAAATTTGACATTTAGAACCGTACAGATAATGTCTCCAAATCTTCAGCGCGAAAACAACTGCTGCAAGTTCCATGTCGTGTGTAGGATACTGTCGTTCATGATCTTTCAGTTGGCGAGAAGCATAAGCAATAACTTTCCCACGCTGCATTAGTACACATCCCAGTCCTAGTTTGGAAGCATCACTGTAAACAACAAAGTCATCAGAACCTTTAGGTGGTGACAGGATCGGTGCGCTACAAAGTCTTTCTTTCAAAATTCTGAATGCTTCATCCTGTTCTGCTTTCCATTCAAACTTTATATTCTTTCAGGTCAGCTTGGTTAGAGGCGTAGCGATACGAGAGAAATCTTGTATAAACTTTCGATAGTAGCCGGCTAAACCCAGAAAACTTCGTACTTCAGTTGGCGTCCTCGGCGGTTCCCACTTTTCAATTGCCTCTATTTTCATCGGATCAACCTGAATACCTTTCTCGGAAACTACATGCCCAAGAAATTGAACTTCCCGTAGCCAGAATTCATATTTAGAAAATTAAGCATACAACTGTTCCTTCTTCAACAATTCAAGAATCAAACGAAGATGTTGTGCGTGTTCTTCTTTGGATTGGGAGTAGATAAAGATATCATCGATAAACACAATAACGAATTTATAGAGATATGACTTACATACTCGATTCATTAAATCCATAAAAGTAGTTGGGGCGTTCGTCAGGCCGAAGGGCATCACTAAGAATTCGTAATGACCATACCTTGTGCGAAAGGCAGTTTTCAGGACATCTTCTTCTTTGACCTTCAGTTGGTGATAACCAGATCTTAGATCAATCTTGGATAAATAGCAAGCTCCAACTAGTTGATCGAAGAGATCATCAATTCTAGGAAGCGGATACTTGTTCTTGATCGTGCGCTTATTCAGTTCCCGATAATCAATGCACATCCTCATCGAACCATCCTTCTTTTTCACAAACAGAACCGGTGCACCCCACGGCGAAGAACCGGGTCTGATGAAGTCATTATCTGAAAGATCCTGTAGTTGTGTCATCATCTCTGGAGGTGCCAAACGATACGGTGCACGAGCAACAGGAGCGGCTCCAGGAATCAGATCTATGCCAAACTCTACTTGTCTAACGGGCGGAAGACTATTCAAATCTTCTGGGAAAACTTCCGGAAATTCACTAACAACAGGAATATCTTCCAACTTATTCTTTTCTAGCTTAGTATCTATCACATAAGCTAAGTAACTCGGACAGCCTTTATTAACACACTTACGAGCTTTCATCATAGAGATAAGGCAAGACTGATGATTTCTACGGTCACCATAAATCACTACTGGTCCCTTCTCAGGTAAGACAGCATTAATTAAGTTTTTATCGCAAACTATACTAGCCTGATTTTCGGCTAACCAATCCATTCCCACTACCACATCAAACTCGATCAAAGCTATAGGAAACAACTGGATAGGTACTCCACACCCATCTATATTTATCACACAACTATCAAATACCTCTTTAACTGATACTTGATTATCATTTTCAGTATCTACCATTAAAGCACGATCTAACACTTTAGGTTTTAAATGCATATAAGTAGCAAATGAAGGAGACACGAACGATCGGTTTGCACCGTAGTCAAATAACACTTTAGCACATGTAGAGTTTATTAAGAATGTACCTGTAACCACATCAGGAGTTTCCTTCGCTTCTTGTGTTGTCATCTGAAAGGCACGACCCCTAGCTCTTGGTAACTCTGGCCTTGGTACTACCGGTCTTACTCCCGCAAGTCTCACTAAAGTACCACCCTGTTGTATTCTCCCTCGTGGACAATCAGACTGAATGTGATCAAGAGAATTGCATAAGAAACAGAATCGAGTTACTTTACAGTCTTTAGCAATATGGCCGGTCTTTCCACACTTGTAACACACTCGAGGATCAACTTGACAATTTCCTTGATGAAAACAGTTGCATTTTGGGCAAGGTCTTTCAGCTGGTATGGAAGGTGTACGACTATCAAATCTCTGAAATCTGGACTTCTTTGGATCATACTGTGGTCCTTTCCATTTTCTTTTTCCAGTACTCTTATCACCAGCATCTCTTCCTCTATCCCGTTCCACATTTTCCGCGGCATCTACTGCGGCTGAGAAGGTTTCCGGTCCCTTTGCAATCACAAAACTTCGGATTTCTGACTTTAACCCGAAAATAAACCTTTCCATCTTCAGTGCCTCCGTGGCAACATAGTACTCTGCGAAACGAGACTTCTCCAGGAAACGAGCTGTATAATCCCTAACCGATAAACTCCCTTGTTGTAGGTTCATGAATTCTTCCTCCAGTTGTCTAACTGCTGCTTGTGGACAAAACTGTCTCTTAAAAGCTGTAGTGAATTCGTCCCAAGAGAAAGTAGAATACACATCAGATCCTCTAGAGGTAATGAGAGCTTCCCACCAATATAAAGCATCTGCTTTCAACATCGCGGTTCCGTATAGCACTCTATCTTCTTCAGCGCACTTGTTGGTCTTGAAGACAGCTTCTATCTCTTTTAGCCATCTCATGGCCTTCACTGGATCTTTTTCTCCTGCGTAGGTTGGAGGTATGCAACTTAGAAACATCTTATAGTCACACTTCCTGGGCACTGGTATGACAGTAGGTGTAATGGGAATCTCGTCTTCCAGATTAGGATCTGGTATTTCAGTTTCAGTATTACGAGTTCGGTCGAACATAGCCTGTATACTTGCTTGCAGTCTTCCCATTTCAGCCGTCAAGTCGTCTCTTGTAACAAATTCATTACCCCGCGGCTGAACTCTGCCTCCAGTTCTACCCCTGCCTCTTTCTCCCCCTCTTCCCCTTGTCCCGACTGTTGGATTAGTTCTACTAGGGTTTCCTTCTTCCTCCCTATTTGTACGTCGAGTACCACTTGCCATTCTGTAGATTTCAACAAGGTTAATATACACATAAGCACATACCCCATATAATAAGGTTTTCCAGTTCAAACATGTACCTGTAAGTTCATGATTACACTGGCCAAATGTAAATTGAAATTACCTTACATAATGTTCCTTCTACCTTTTTATATTTAGCATCCTAAGGTTCTAATATAATAGGGACATCCTACATCACATGCAGTTTAAGTCTAGGTACAGATACGAATACCTAAATCTCTTAAACTAGGGCTCTGATACCATCTGTAACGACCCGGATTCCCAAACAAGCATCAAATAACATACATTGCATAACATCGTTACATAACAAGATACATCATATAACAAGTACGGTCCCTTAGTCTTTACAATCCAACTAAGGTATTTCATTACAAACTTTTCGCTAACTAAATACATGATATCTGATAACGAGGTTATAACTACAAAACACGTCATAGTCTTCACATTATAAGTCTTCCCAAAAGCTAGCCACCGATTACTCTATTCACTTGCTCTTACCCGATCCACGACCTGGAATACATATTTTTAAAACAAAATGAGGGTTAGACCTAGTGGTCTAAGTGAGAAAATCCTTGTTAGTTGGAATTCATTTGCACAAACACCATATACATAACACAAATATAAATACCACTTAGGACTCATGCATTGTGTACTTTCCTGTCTCATTCCCATGGCCAAATTAGATGGTTGCGAGCCAACTAATCAATTTACTCCGTTGTACTTAATAAAGCCAACACCGATGTCCCTTCGTACAGCCAACTCCACCGATCCTAAGCCCGACCAACTTGTACTCATGTAGTGTAATACTCATATAAACATAATATGCACACTATTACACTATTACACTATTTATCACATTCTCATTCCACATATATATGTATTCCAGTTTAAAAATGTTGTAAAGTAAAACTCACCTGAATGCTTATCACAACGCTTCCAATCCTTTCTCAAAAACAGTTCAGCTTTCACCCCAAATCCACAGAATCTGAAACAATTTGATACAAGTATCTCTTTACCAAAATGGAACACATAAGACTTACTAGGCTAAAGACTCTAGATAAATCTATCTAACTCTTACCCTCAAATGTTCCCCCCACACCCGAACTTAAGTCGAGTCCACAATATTCAGTCCTCATTCATTCCCTATCCAAGAGTCAACAAAACTCAGGTTACTGGATCCTCAAAAGCATCTGGAATCTCCGACAGTAACCAAATAGCTTAAAGTTTCCAGACACCACAAGACTATCCGGACAACTTAAACAATCCGGACAGCATAACTTTTCGGACAATCTAACTAAACCGGACAACATCACTTTCCGGACAACATAAACAATCCAGACGACATCCGGAAACCAAAGTAATCCGGATACCATCCAGTATCTAATTCCATCCGGAAACTATAGAAAAGAGAGACTTACCCGGATAAGATTCGTCCAGACACCATCGAAAAGGGACTACTGCACACATTCAAAAAAACTACCGGACACATTCATATTGTGTCCGGAAACCTCTGTCTGTTTATTCCAAAACTACCCAGAATCGACAGAAATTTACACCAGACATGAAATGGATGAGTCTAATCCGATAGAAACTATCCATTAACAATTACCAACATAAAATGTAAAGGAACATACCTCAAAATCACTTCTAAGCCAACCAATTTGAAGCCTTAACCTTTCTTTTCTTCTTTTTCTTCTTTTTCTTCTTTTGGTCTCAAAACACACACACACACACAATGATTGTTTACTATTTATGAAAATATCTGGAGGCTGAATGATAATATCAAACCAAAATTACCATTTTAGACCTTGCACTATTTATTAATGACTAAAACACCCCTAAACTTATAAATCTACCCAAACTTACCCTAAACATCAATTATAGAGTTAAATAATTTAACGGAATTAGGATTTAACTAACGAACTTACCCGGTGTATTACAGCATGCCTACATATAACACAATTAAAAATCAGACAAAAATTTCATATAAAACAATAATAAAATATTTTACCTGTTCGTCCGGTACGTGGCATCAAACGACACTGTGTCACCAAACTCCTTGAAATTTAACTTCGTAATCTCAGCGGCCCAAAATATAGCTTGCACTTCGCGGTCCTCAATTAAATAATCAAAGTAAAAATCAGGAACATTACACCTACGTTTCGCAAGCAAGTTGATGAGCATCTGGGCATCTTTATTTCCAACAAATGTCCCCATGTCCCTTTCTTCAAATTTGTATACAACAAATGAATTGTTCCCTTTCTTCAAACGAAATTTCACACACGCCTTACAACCAGATCTTTTCACGTTTGAATTGCGAACTTTACGATCACAACTACTACTATCGTAGTCTACCTTTTTTTCAGGCCACCCTTCGCGACTACATAAAAGATACCGAGACAAAATGTCTCCATGCCTATTTTTCTTTTTATTTGACCTCCTAACATCAAACCCTGCAACTTCTGCGTATTTCATATACGCAGCCTCGACTTTATCAATTGATGGAAATTCATGCTCAACCGGTAACTTAATTTCATCATCCACACGCGGGATCCAATACTTCGTACCATCGGGCGTCACAAACGTATCAACCACATCTACTACGAAAATAAAAAGACTGGTTAAAAAAGAAATTATCACACGAATTATTTTAAAAATATATATACAATAATGTACTATGAAATTCGATTACACGAGCAATTTCACATACATATAAGTGTGAAACTGTTAAGAATTAATATAAAATTTAAACGAAAAAAACCAACACTTAACCATCCTTCATACTGTTTCATAGCTTTCACACATAATATACCTAAGAAACTTTTAAAAAATACAATCCATGATAAAAAAACCACAAACATCATCAATTTACGTAACTCTATTATCAAACATAAAAAAATTACTAACCATTATCTTTGTTTACACTGACTGTCGTATCTTCATCGACGAACTCATCAAAATTGTTTTCTTTGGAACAATCATCTCCAGAATCATGAGACGTTTCGTCTGTTGCACAATCTTCGACGATGAACTCCGAAAAGACCGATGATGCTAGGGTATCAATTTCCATCGAAGAAATCAAAGCATCATCATCCATTTTAAAAGACAATACACAATTGAAAACTACTCGAAAGCTATGAACAAAGAAATCGACAAAGATGAATTCTGCGATAATGATATGATAATAATTGAAAAAAAATCGAATTTTGATTGCATGAAAATAGGAAACCGATTCTATCCAAAAATAACTACCTCCATAATCGTGACAAAAAAAACGAAAATTAAAAAAAAAAAATATGAAAGGACGTTATTGCCCTCAAATCTGATGAGCGGGATAATTAACATCTAATGGCTGAGATTAAGTTGCATGGTTTCATCATTAGAAAAGGGTTGCAGAAGAAGCTCCCTCACTCTCTATCTCTCTCTCTCTCTCTTTCTTTTTATATATATATAAAAGAATAAAAGAATAATTTTGGGCCAACCATTTTACTAAATAATACCTTAAATAAAACTTTCTTAATAATCACCCAAAAGGGCATCATAGTCATTTGTTATATAGATTATATATAGAAACTAATTTATTTTTATATAGATTATGTAATAAATTTAATTAAGGTATTTATTCATTTTTTTATAATTTTGTATTTTAAGCATGATTATTTATTATTTTTTACAATATTAAAATAAGTGTGATTTAGTTTTTCATTTTAGATATTTATTTTTATTGGATTAGGTTATTTAATAATTTTTTACAATTTCGTCAAAAATCACTTGTGATATTCACAATTAATTCATGGTGAATCACATTTGATATCCACAATTAATTTTAAATCACATGTTATTAGAAAACAGTTCGAAAAAAAATTAATTCATTATGAATCACAAGTGATTTTGATGAAAAGTTATGAATTATGTTTTGAATCACATGTAATTTTATACATTTTAAATGTATTTTGCTACACACCATATATGATTATGTTTTATTATTTTTCTTTTTTAATATTAAAGTTAAATCATTGTTTTCATATTTAAAATCACATATGATTAGTAAAACATTTTTAAAAAAAAATAATTCACGAATCACAATTGATTTTACGTGTTACTTTAAATTAATAGAAATATTTATTTATAAAGAAAATTAAATATGTTTATTTTAAGTGAAATAAATATAAGATCTTTTATTAAATAAAAAATTAAATCATATTAATATCACAAATATGGTAAACATAAGTTATTTAATAAATACCTAAAATAACTTTTGTATGACTAAATTACATTTATATCCTTATTTAGTTATTTTTAGAATTAATTAATTAAAGTATTATTTAATGAAATGATTGGTCTACAATTATTCTCTTATTCTTTTAAATAGATAACATTCTCGTTTGATCATTCCCCTCTCTCTCTCTATATATATATATATATAAAATGATACTTCAATGTACGGGTTAAAATAGTTTATTTTTTCGACCAAATTTACATTTTTAATTATTTTTTAAATTGAATTCCTACTTTAGTGAGAGCCTACACAAATATTAAAAAAAACTTTATCAAATTTACAAAAAAGTTCACATTTACATAACGAAGTTGTGTAAGGCCGTGCGTACCGTTATCGGGTACTACGGTCGGGTTCGTTCAGCGGGTAGGGTGGGTTAGCGGGTAGGGCGGTACGAGGGGATCGGGTAGGGTAGGATTCACGAACCCGGACTCCTCTCTCTCGGGTAAGGGGTTTTAAGGAGTGGGTAGCGGGTGAATTTTAAGGAGTGGGTTCGGTGGGTAAGCGGTACTCCACTTTAGGGTAAGGAGGGTATGAAAGAGAAAAACTGATATGGCGCTGAGGTGGCATTCGAGTTCAGTGGGTTCGTGGGTAGGCGGTACTCATGGTCTTACCCCATTTGGGTAAAGAATTTACATAAAAGAAATATTTTTTATCTAAAAATTAAGTTTACACAAATACGCAAGACTTTTGCGTAAATTCTTGCTAAAAGAAAATTTGGTCCCAAAAGTGGCTAAAAGTGAAATTGGTCGGCAAAATTGACTATTTTGGTCATTTTTTTCGAATTTGACTAAAATAGTCGATCTAATCAACTAAATTTACTTTTTAGTCATTTCCCAAAGTTTAAACAGAATAGTTTTTTTTTGGCGTAGGGATTGTTTTTGGCCAAAAAAATTTAAAAACATTCTTATGCGGAATTCTATTTTCTGTGTAAAGATTCCATTTGTAGAATTTAGAAAACTTTTACACTTAACAAACTTATAATTATTTATTTTCTATCCCTAACTTTTCCATTTTTTCCATTTTTATATATTTATTATATTAATACACATAATTGTATATTAACTAACATGTATCAGAAAAACTTATTTTTAACAAATTACATCATTATAATCATCTCGCCAACATGTTCAGAATAAGCCTAATATTGAATATTTTCTATTTCAACATATTATTAAATATTATAAATATGTACGAATTATTTTAATACTTACATCATCAAAAAACATATTTTTCCTTTTTTAATACTTTTTTTAAAGGAAAGCTCGAGGCAAATATTATAAAACAAGGAAAAAACAAAAGAAACAACTGAGTCTAGGCACAAGGCCCAACACCAAACCACCACACTAGCTTAGCAAGCGCACAATACCAAGCCACAGACAACCAGAAAAGACACAACTCACACGAGATCAAACGCATACAGAAGAAAATAATCTCACACCCAAACCAAGACAACCACCCACAATCCAAACAACACCGAAACACATCACGTCGCACAACCATTGGTACACATATAACGGGTCCTACCTTTCCACGCCACCCGCATATGAACCACCTCCTTTATGCTCTTGACCACTTGATCAAACGATCTTTTCTTACCTTGGTAAAGCCTCCCATTTCTTTCGCGCCATATAAAGTAAACAACAGCTCCAAGAGCCAATTTTGGCATAAACTTTATAGGTCTATCACTAGACATTGTTTGGACTATGTCCTCCCATCGGTTCGGCCAAACATCGCCATTGAACTCTCATTTTATTCGATTCCATACATCCAAAGAGAACCTGCAAAGGAAAAACAGGTGATTGTGCGAGTCCATGTCATATTCGCAGAGGGGACAAGTCTACGCAGCATCCTCACGGCTCCACACCACTAGCCGATCTTGAGTAGAAAGCCGATTATAACAAGCCACCCAAACACAAAACGCATGTTTTGAGACATGACCCAAAAACCAAACACAGTTATGCCAAGAAATAACCGGATATGGACCATCCAACGATTGCCAAGCCACAGACACCGAGAAATCCACAAGATTATTGTTTGGATCAACCCAACTCGGTTTGTCTATATTGTCAGGCTTAAGGATCGGCAAGAGATAATTGGAGAGGGACGGGAATCTAAGAACCCATCTCGTCGGCCATGCCCCCCCCCAATCGTTCTACCACCTCACGGACTAAAGCAGACGGCGAGAACCCAGCTGATACGATAAACCGATAAGAGAGAACTGAAGCTAACGGCTCACCCGACACCCATCGGTCCTCCCAAGCATTAGTACCATCTCAATTTCCCACGCACATCATAATGTGCGGACGCACCATAGGGCGCAAATCCATCAGTTTGCAAAGAACCCATGACCATCTCGAGCTTTTCTAAACCAACCAAAAATGCGTTGATCGTAGACAATAAAGGTAAACCCATCTTACCCATAAAGATTGCCTGCGAGTTAGGATGTCCCAAAGATGTTTGGATAAGAGCGCCCGGTTCCATCCCTCCAAACGTTTAATGCCAAGACCTCCACACGAAATAGGCCTACAAATTTGCTCCCACGAAATTTTACATTTACCTCTAGAGCTATCACCTTGTGACCACAAAAAGTCACGAAACAAGGCTTCCAATTCATGTATCACACCGGCCGGAAAAACGAAAGTAGACATCCAATATAATTGAAGCGACTGAAGAACCGACCGAATAAGTTGGCGCCTACCCCCAAAAGACAAAAATTTCGCCTTCCAATTTTGAATACGCATCTTCACATTATTAATAATAAGATCAAAATATGTCACTTTAAGACGAACTGGTGATAAAGGAACGCCCAAATATCTAATAGGGAACGTACCTTGGCGGAACGGGAGGCATCAAGAATGGTTGTCTTCGTGTTGTCCGAAACATTCCCGAAAAACACCTCGCTCTTTTGAAGGCTAGGCGAGAGGCCTGACTTAACTTTGAACAAATTTAAAGCTCTCTTTAGAGCCTCTAGCGACTGCACATCACCCCGGGTGAAGACAAAGAGATCGTCTGCAAAGCAAAGGTGAGTGAGCTCCAAAGTAAGGCAATCTTTATGATACCCAAAAGAAGCGGCCTCGTCAATACACTTCTTAAAAATCATCGAGAAGCCTTCCATAACAACTGTAAATAGGTAAAGGGAGAGCGGGTCCCCTTGCCTAATACCTCTACCACCCTTAAAGAAGCCCGCAGTATCACCATTTATAGCCAACGAAAAGGAAGGGGTGCACACCATCTCCTTTATCCACTTTATCAAAACGGGATGGAAACCAAACCTCGCTAGCATGTTGAGGAGAAAATTCCAATCAACTGTATCATAGGCCTTTTGGATATCAATCTTAAAGGCACACCTCGGCGGACCCGTCTCTTTTTGATACCCACGTACCAACTCATGCACCATAAGAATGTTATCCGAGATTCGGCGGCCCGGAATAAACGCCGATTGGGTTGGACTAATCAAGTCGTCCAACTTAGATTTCATACGCTCCACAATAATTTTGCTAATCCCGTTATACAAGACCGAGCAACAAGAAATTAGCCGATAATTCGTTACCTTCGAAGCGTTGGGCACTTTAGGAATCAAGCATAAAAGTGTGTGGTTTAATTCTCTATCAAGACGACCATTATAGAAAAAGTTGTGGATGGCAATCTCCTCATCCGTACCAATAATGGGCCAACATCGACGAGAATCCATCCAAGCTGGGAGCTTTGTCGTTATCAATACCAAAGATCGCCGCCCTAATCTCCTCACTTGAGATTGGCCAAATCATATGATTTGCTTCTCCCAAAGTGAGCTTTTTAGTAAACAACGCCTCCGACATATGCGGCTCGACAATAACATCCTCAACTCCAAGAATGGATCTAAAATTGTTAGGGTAATATTTGGTTGATTAGAAGTTCAAGGGGCTAATTGTAATAGATTAAATTAGGCCTTGTTAGTGAACGGGCCGTGGGCTTGTTAACCACGGGCCCGCCGTATATAAAGCAATCTAGCCTTAGAAAAATAGGCTAGTTGTCTCATTTGCTTTCATCACTCTTTATTGTAATTCTCTCTAATATTGAAAGCTTAATCAGAGATGACCAGTTGAAATCGTTACATACATTGTTTATCTATTTGATTTCATTATTGTTGCGCGGATCTGAGACTCACAATTGGTATTAGAGCTATCTTTATCTTTATCAGAGCTATCTTATCCGGATACTTTTACTTTGAACTATCTTTATCTGATCCGGACACTTCCAGATCAGATATCTCACACGGATTCCTATCCAGTGAGTTCAGCTTGCTGAAATCTTACCAGTTCCTAGTTCATAACTGTCGTAGAACCTGCGTTAGGATCCCACTCATAGTGCCTTACGTTAGGTTTACACTTTGAATCAATCTACACGTCTGACGATCACTCCGTTGCAACCAAAGATGTTTCCGCGTGACGCTCTAGCAATCGGTACCGACACCAAGCCACCGTATCTCTTTCCAAATGAGTACAGTCAGTGGCGCGACAGGTTCATGCTCTTCATAGAGTCCAAGGACAACTACGAGTACATCAAGAGAGCTCTTGAAGATGGTCCAATCCCTTGGCCGATGAATGACATAGAAGCAACTGCAACTGCTCTAGCTCGTCGTACGAAAAAGACTATCTCCGAAATGACCGAAGATGAAAGAGGCATGATCGAAGGTGAAAAGCATGCAAAGAGATATCTTGTCCAAGCCCTTATCTATACAACTATCGACAGCTACAAAGAAACGGCAAAGGGCATGTGGGATCAAGTGGCCAGAATGATGCGTGGGAGCGATGTCGGAAATCAACTAAAGATCAACAGCGCGATAACCAAGTTCAATGGTTTCAAGAAGCGCACCGGCGAATCTCTCACACAGACCTATGAACGGTTCTGCTCACTTCTTAATGAACTGAACAAGAATAAGATCACTCGCTCCAACACAGAAAACGCGCTCAAATTTCTCAATAATCTGCTGCCGGAATGGAAGGTGTTTGCTTCTCATGTCAAGCACAACAACTTGATAGAGAACATCGGCATCAATAAACTCTATGAGACACTTCTTCAAGACGAAGATGAAGTGAATGAGCTTCTGAGTGAGAAGAAGACTGAATCAAAGCCAACTGATGATCCTATTGCACTCATGTCTTCCAAGAAAGGGAAATCTTCGAGCGGTCACTCTAAACGTGCTCAAAAGCGAAGCTCTTCCGAGTCTGAAAAGGAAGACAGTGACTCTAATGATGAAGTATCTGACTTCAAGAAAGCGATAGCTCTGCTTACAAAATCTTTCCAACAACAAAAATACAATAAGAAGCCTTCGTCCAACAATCAGTGCTACTCCACCTCCTCCAACAAGCGCCACGATCATCAGGACAAGTATGAGGGGAAGAAGAAAGCTGATGAGCAAGAGAAGTCAGAGAAGAAGGAGAAAGATGATAGAAAGAAGAAAGATGAACCAGTGACCAGTTACAACTGTGGAAAGCTTGGTCATTTCGCTAAAGATTGTACGAGGACGGTGGTAAAGAATTCTCATTACTACAAGGCTAAGCTCACCCTGATTGAGTAGAAGGAAGCTGGAGAAGCTTTACTTGTGGAAAACGACAATGAAGAAGAGTCTGGTGCTGATGCATTCATGGGCTATCACTCTCCAGCCGATGAAGAGAAGACAAGTCAGGTATGTGATTCTTTCCAAAAGGATTTCTCGAATCAAATGAAATCACTTACCAATCAGGCAGATTCCTTTAAGGCCACCACTAAAGAACAAAAGCTTAAGATTAGTTCACTAACCGAAAAGCTAGATGTTCAAAGAAGAATAACTGAAAAACATAAGTCTGAAAATGCTATGTTAAAGGAAAATGAAAAAATCTTTCAATAGCACCTAAAGACTTAAGGGCCAAATTATCTGATCTTCAGTCTCAGTTTGATCAGTGCATGAATGAGAAAGAAGAACTTGTTTATCAACGTTCCTCTCTTCAAATTCAGCACAAGGAGTTTGTTTCTAAAATTCTTGATCTTGAAACCAAACTCCACAAAAGGGGTCAAACTGATCAAACCATCTTTCTGAATAAACCCAAGGAGTTCACTTATTTTAACAAAGAGTGGGGAAACGGATATGATAACCCACACTATTTGAAAAAGGGAAGATACCAAACTCCTACTTTGTATGATTTTGCATGTTTTGGGTTAGATAAAAAGTATCCGGAATATGCCATTCAATGGACTGGCCCTCTTGAACCTGAAAAGGAAGAGGAAACCGAGGAATATAAACGCGCACATAAACGAGTAATACAACTTCCGTTTTGTTATGAACCTTTGGATTATTACTATCAAAAGAACAAAAAGTATCTCTCAAATGACTACTTCGACCCCTACAAGGTTGTTACGCCCAAGGATTCTTCCAAAAAGGATGAGGGCCAAGCACCTGCAACCAAGACTGAGACGAACGAGTTTAAGCTCTATGTTCCCCCTCTCATATTAGAAGCAAAGATTGTCGAGCTGGAGGAGTCGCTTGAGAAAGAAAGGTCTGTTTTCCAAAACGAAAAGAAAGCGCTAATCTCTGAGATTGAGAAACTCAATTCTGAGAAACTTGAGAATCCACAACAGGTCAAAACCGAGGTTGTATCTGATGAAGGACAGGAAATCCTTCGGGAAGAAATCACAAAACTCACATCAAAGCTGGCCGCCTTGGCAACAGATACGATGCATGAGTATACGAAAAATGGTCAGCTCCAAGAGCAAATTGACCAACTCAAATCTGAGAAGCAGATTTCACCCGAATCTTCCTCGAATTCATCTGAAACGTCTTCGTGTAAAACTTTTATTGGTCAAATATCTACCACACAAGACGGTAACGATTCTCAAGATGAGTGTGTTAAAAGGAATTTAAACTCTGATTTTTTTCTAGCTTCCGCACCAAATTCCCCAAAGCACACTGCCACTAAGTGTTCCTCGCCTTCCTCGACTGATCCAAATCCTGAAATTCCGGATGTCAATTTTTCAGAATATATGAACTCCGAAGGCCATTCTGATGAAGAGTTTGAATCGTTCCCTTTCGACAAACCTCTTCCAAGTCATTCTGACTTTTTGTCTCCAGTGGTTAATCGTCCGGTCAATTTTCAAAAGGGCGACTGTTCTCAATCCAAGACTCCGGCTGTGATCAAGATTCTTAAAAATGCTTCAAATTCTCCAAAACAATCACAGTCGAAGCAAAAGACCGAACGACCGACCACTAAGATTCCTGTTTCCTCAAAAGTCACTGACCGTACTGTCCCTGTTGTTTCGGATAAAACCGGTCGCGCCAAACAAGCAAAACCAAAGTGGCTAGCCAAGGAATCTGTCGAGGGTGCTGCATCAAAGTCGTTCAATACTGTCTTTTACCCGAGAATGAACAAAAACGATTGTGCTTGGAATCATAGGAATAATTTTGTTAAAAGAGATATTAATTTTCCGATGAAAATTTACTCCATTCAGCAATTGATTCAATTATCGCACGATCGTTTGTGTTGTTCTAGTTGTGGTTGGAATGACTTTGATGATATCCATAACAATGATTGGTTTGGGTCATATCACATGTATAATTCGACACCCAAACGCAAACACCGTAATAACAAAAGAAAATACTATGAACAACGGGGTTTCCAATCAGAGGTTAAACCACAGCGGGAGACCAAACCCATTCCAAAACGGGCTTCTTCTACTGAGGTTAGACCGACACCCAAGAGGCAACCTGCTACAAAACATGTTCCTCCAAAAGGTGTAAATTCTACACCTAAGAGGCAATATGTGCCAAAACCAGTTACTCCAAACGGTGTACAATCTGCACCTAAGGGGAAGTCTGAGTCAAAGCAAGTTCCTCCTCGAGGTGCCAAACCTAACCCTCCCGGACCCAGGCAAATATGGGTACCCAAGGTCCGCTAAACTTGTTTTGCAGGATGGTCATGTGTGGTTCTTAGACTCTGGATGCTCCACACACATGACCGGAAGAAGGGAGCTGCTCACGATCTACAAGGAACAATATTGCGAAGACGTGAGGTTTGTCTATATCTGTGCTGTCACGAGTGTTCATGTGTTAAGGGGGAGCACACAGCGGTATCAGGTAAGTTTACTCAATTGTTGAGGGGGAGCGTCACACACAATTTTTCTTAAATGTGTTAAAAGTTTTTGTGTGTGTGGACTCTTCCGTGTGGATTTCACCACATGCTCAGTTTGAGGGGGAGCGAGAGAAGGTTTGATTTCGATCCTCACAGTCCTATTTTTGCAAAATCTGCAAAGACAGGGCAATTTTTGGTGAAAATCCCAGACTTTCCGGACAGGTTTCCGGAAACCCTATCTTTCCGGACAGGTTTCCGGAAACCCTATCTTTCCGGGTAGGTTTCCGGACCGGGTCCTTATCCGGATTGGATGGGAACCCGGATACCGCACCCGAATTCTTGGCTCTATATAAATCGCATCTGGACTCATTTGCACTCATTTATCCGGATAGTATGCCTTGTCCGAGAAGTTGTGTCTTCCAATTTTATGTCCGGATACCCCTGTTTGTCAAGTCCTGTACCTGTTTTCCTACTGCCAGTCCTCAATCCGTCTCAGATTGAGCCACTTATTGCAAAGGTACGCGCCGAAACCTGTTCATCCATCTTGTTTACTAACTTTGGGTCTTTTACAGATATTCCATGGCGGATAAAGAGCAACATCATTATGTTCATCACTTGAGGGGGAACGTCACACTGTTTTCTTAAAAGTCTAAATGTTTTTTTTTCCTTGTGTTGTTGTCTCCCAAGTAAGTTACACTCTCACTCCGAGGGGGAGCAAATCAATCCACATGCATGTTTTGAGGGGGAGCAGGATAATATCCGTGCTGGGGTTGAGGGGGAGCATAAAATCTTTCATTTTTTGTAATATACCTGAAGCCCTACCTGCACCGAGTGTGCTAGCTTATAGGCGAGAGTTAGGGAATCCCATGGTCCAGCCAGCGCCGGTGGGACCTCCCTAGGGACATAGAACCAAGGGAGTATTAGGTGATGAATTAGATCATGTGAGAAGGAGGCAACTGCGTTCGAAAGCGAACCAGGAAAGATTGAGCCGTAAAGATAACGAGGCTCCTGAGCGAACCCAACCGAGTGATATTCGGGTCGCCACATCTACTATCCCGTCTCATTTGTTGGGATAGGGTACTGAAGAAGCCTCCGTGGACCCAGCGGAGCAATTGCACAACCCCCTTATCCACTCATCCGTCTCTCAAAAGACGGATGTTTCAGTTTCTCACGGGGATATAGCACAACTTCCATCGGTCTCTCATTCGGAGAGTGCTGGTGTTGAAATAAGCGACCAACAGCCCCCGATCGAGACTTCTTTCAGTGCACAGTTGAGTCTAGAGCCACTTGATATTATACATTCTTCGGCTAGGACACATGAAGAGGAACAACAAATCGAGGCTCTTCGTGACCTGATCGGAACGTCCGTAGTGTCTCCGTCTGGCGGAACACGAGGATCGGACGAAAATCCTACCACAGCTACCACTTTGCCAACTGTGAACGTAGGTGGCTCTGCCTCTATGGTAGATGCCTCAACGGGTAATCTAAGTGATCCCATAGTTATCTTACACGAGTTTGTGTCACCATGGTCCCTGGACAGCACCCTTAAGGCTGTCCGCAAGGCAATGGAGCAGCACGTTGCCGCCCAGATCGACACCGTTAAGCGCCTCATCAAAGGTAAAGATAAGATCGTCGACGCTGAAACCGCACCTACACCTCCACCGACTCCTACTCAGCCTACCTACTCGGTGGACACCCTCAAGACGATGCTTCTAGCCCAGCTGCTCCAACAATCTGAAATCGACGCCTCAACCGAAGCAGACCTGATATCCGTTCTGAAATCCCAGGTCACTGCTCCTTCATCATCCATTACCACTCGCTTAGACGCCATTGACTCGACTCTTAAGGACTACAACTAAGCGCTATCTACACTGTTCGAGAGAGTCCGCTCACTCGAAGATACCTGTAAAGGTCAAGCAGGCGGTCTGAAGCGCAAGCACGATGACCAGGATGATCCTGATCACCGTGAGGGTGAGAAACGACTAAGACCTACCGAGACCGCCCCTATCCTCACAGAATCTACAACTGTGGTTCATCTGGAACCAGCAACTGCGGCAACAACAACCGACGCCGAACTTGAAGCCGAGTTGCCATTAGCCGAGATGGTAATAGATATGGATATCTCAGATGATGAAGACCAGACGGTTGAAAAGCCTGAGGGTTCAACACAGGAACTGGTCGACTTTGACTCATCAGACAGACCATTACTGGATACGATTGATCTAGACTGCGAAGCCAACCCGGAGACCGAAGATGCATGGTACGAAAAAGACGCCAGTGTCGTAAATCTCCAGGTAAACTTGGTTTTCCCGACTGATGAAGACGACAACATCGACTATGATCAGTTCCTGCTACAGAATTTTTATGGCACTTCTCCCGTTCACTCAAGCAAAGCCGCCAAAACTTCTGAAAGACCCCAATCTGCAACTGTCAATCCTACGACATCTCCTCTACAACAACAGACAGCTCCTGATCTACCTCCCCTTCCTCAGCAACAAATCCGTTGGGAGAAGATCCCTGTATTTATTCCTCACCTGGAGGAATCCATGAAGAAGTTGTTTGTTCACAAGCTACGCACGATCGAGCCGACCTTTTGCCTTGGTATTTACAACTACAGCTCTGAATACCAACGCCGATACATCTGCGCAATGAAACGGTGTCTACCAGTCAGCCAAGTCAGAACCAAGCATCAGATCACAGAGGTACTCAACATACAGTCCAGCCGCATCATGAAAATTGTCTATCCAGTATTCACCGTCCGCCGAGAAGATGGTAATGAATGGAAATTTTCTGAAGCCGACTTCCAGCACCTCCGACCGTTTGACTTCCTAGCTCTTCTGAAAGAGCTTCGCACTAGAACCATCCGACCGCTTACCGTTACAAAGGCGCTCGAAGCTGTTTGTCGATTCCTGGTCCACACAATTATGATGTCTTATCTAACGGACTTCCAAATGGCTATCGAGAACAGGGCGAAGAAAGTAAATCTGGTAAAGTCGAATCTGCAAGCTCCTGAGTTGAATATGTATCCCGAGAACGCTATGCTTCTAGAACCAGAATTTGGGATCGTCTACGTCAACGAACAGAAAGAGAAGAAATTTATGCGCTTCAGTCAGGTAGATAGATTTTGTGACGGCACACTCTTCAAAGTTCAAGATGCTCTTCGAAAGATCATTCAACACGAGTCTGAAAATCCAAGGGTTTTGTATGTTCCTAATCCAAATGAAATAACTGCTCGGAATGCCTTGGAAATGGTTGAAGAACGCATCGACTATCGTCGTGCTATCAGATGGTTCGAGATCCACTTCGCGCTTCGAAAAAGATATGTCGCGAACTGGCGCCAAATCGAACTTCAAATCAAAGGGGGAGATTGTTAGGGTAATATTTGGTTGATTAGAAGTTCAAGGGGCTAATTGTAATAGATTAAATTAGGCCTTGTTAGTGAACGGGCCGTGGGCTTGTTAACCACGGACCCGCCGTATATAAAGCAATCTAGCCTTAGAAAAATAGGTTAGTTGTCTCATTTGCTTTCAACACTCTTTATTGTAATTCTCTCTAATATTGAAAGCTTAATCAGAGATGACCAGTTGAAATCGTTAAATACATTGTTTATCTATTTGATTTCATTATTGTTGCACGGATCTGAGACTCACAAAAATGATCCACAAAAATATCCGTCACATAAATTGTAAAAGTCAATAAGTTAGATATGTTTTTGTTAGTACATTCGTAAATCAATAAACTAGGGATGACACAACCATGCCCCATGCCGAACATGGATATTGAGAACAAAGCGACACATAATCACGAGTTGGGTGATTCATTTGATTAGTTGAATCATCAAACTTTTATCATTTGGGTAACGGTGATGTATTGCTAAATGAAACATGCTTTTATATATTTTTTTGAACAGCAACGAGATTTTGTTTAAAAACTAGCAAGACGTTGGAACAAACAATTATATACGTAAATAGCTAGGAGAGGGCTATGAAGTCAACCTACCCAATTAATCTTCAACTTGCTACTCCAATTAGAAACCCAAAAATACACCTGAGTCACAACTTTGTCCTGTCCAATTTATCAATTTATCCCTAGTGGTTATGCTGTTCAAACTCAAATGCATAACAAAAACATTGACCGTAATAGGAACTAACCGGTTCCATCTAGTACCAATCACGTCCACAAGCAATAATTTGGAATCAATGTAATTCATAGTAGAGGCAACTAGAGATGGCCAAATTATGTTCATGGGCTGAAACAATAACTCGGTGGACCAGTCCTGATGTAACCAGTCCTGGTCCTGTTCCCGGTCTTGGTCGATATATGGAGGACCGGTTGTTGGTCCCGAAGGGTTATACCAGTTTGTAGAAGGAGGGGGGGTTGAATACAAACACATATTTTTATCTTTCTAAATTGTTTATTGATATATATCAAACAATTTACAGTTTGTTGCGGAATATGATCAAGTTAAAAACCTACATGTAACCGACTAGAAAGACTTTAAAGTAGAAAAATCTAAATCAGTTTTACCGTTCCAAACCCTACGCCATTCAAACCCTTCGCAAATAACGGTATCGCTCCCCCTCACCACTCCTCGTCGCCCCATCGTTGTCTGTTCTCCGTATCACCTATCAAGCTGTCTACTCAAGTGTTTGAGTGGGATTTGAATGTCGTATGGTTTGGAAACAGTAAAATTGATTTAGGGTTTTTTACTTTAAAACACTTTTAGTCAGTATCAGACAATTTTTAAAGGTTCGATGATTTATATTTTTTTAAATGTTCAGGGACTTAATCATTCAAAATAATAAAGTTTAATGATTTTTTCATCCAAAAAATAGTTTAAAGACTTAATCATTCAAAATGAGAAAGTTTAATGATTTTTTTGTTCAAAAAAATAGTTTAGGGACTTAATCATGCAAAATAGGATAGTTCATTGGGTTTTTCTGAACTTATCCCAATTTAATTCTTCAAAATTCTCGGCACTTTCCAAAATCGAGAATTTAGTACGCACGTAAATATTTAATTCTTCAAAATTCTCGACACTTTCCAAAATCGGGAATTTAGTACACACGTAAATATTTAATTCATCCAAATCACTATCAATTCTGCTTTTTTACTCGATTCATTTTGCACCTCATTCATTAAGTTAGTCATTAGTTTGCCGATGACCACTACTATAACTAGAACTAGAACCCGTAAATATTTGTTGTCGTTGGCTTTGTTGTTGGCTTCCTCGGCCATTTTGGACTTTATAAATATCAAATAATTCGGTAAAATTACGATTAAACAAACATTTTCTTTCCGGTTGAAAAACTATTATTTGAAGGCGTATCTAAACCAAAAGTCACACCTATTTGTGTAATTAAAACATCAACATCTGTAACATTTAAATACGGAGTTAACACCGCAGCACAAAGAAAAGAAATGGGATATCGAGAAAGTATTTTGACAATTTTGCTCAAGTTTCCCCAATCGCAATGGTTTTCGTATTGTGAAATTTTACATGTCAAAATATATAATTGACTTAAAAGTATAGGGCTTGTTGGATAATAAACACTTGATAACCAAGTTGTTGCGTTTTTAAAATCGCCCAAAATATCGTATAATTCATCAAGCACGACCGAATCAAAATCTTTAATACTATTCTTCTCGTGATGAATATTATAAAATTCTTGTATATAACCTTTTGTTTTCAGTGAATATTGAAACTAAATAACTACATCGAGCGGGCCTTACAAGAGAGTGCTTCTCCGTAGAGGAGCACGAACGATCATTCTTTTGTGCTCCCCCTTTGGGAGGGGGAGTGCCAAAAAGAACAAATAACAGAGTGCTTCTCAGGAAAATTGGCTTTGTTTTCAGCCGCTTTCATATTACATTAAGGTAGTTTGCTTACTTAGTGCTTTCGCTAAGGTGACGACTTGAATGAACACGGGAACACACTACTTTTTGATCAAAAAACAGAAGGTCATTTAAAAGCTCTATTCTTGTGTTATAGAGGCTTTTCCCGCTATAAGAAATAGCTAGAGTACGAAGTGGATACCTTTTGATATCAAATTTTAATCATATAATACGTCGAATTCCATCGAACGACCATATGAAAGTTCGGTCCCAAAGCTCTAAAATCAACTTCCTTACAATATTTTCTATAGGCCGTGTGCATTCCTTTACCTTTTGAAAAAATTCTCCGTAACATAATCTAAACTTATCTAGTACGCGGCTACAAGTATTTAAACCGTCTTGAACGGCTAAATTGATAATGCGTACACAACAACGTGTATAAAATAATTGACTGAAAACAGGGGTTAGAGCCAACTTTAGTTTATCCACACATGCAATATTATTACTAGCATTATCAAATGAAATGCTAACAAATTTACTATATAAATTATAAAAAGAACTTTTTATAATAATTGAAAATTGACGGTCACCCAAATGTTGTGCACTAAATAGTTCAAACGTGATTACATGTTTGAATAATTGCCACGACTTCGGCTCAATCCAATGTGTCATTATACATATATATAAGAAACCGACAATCCGTGTGGTGCGCTCCATATATCACAAGTTAAAGAAACATTGTTAGCTAAATGAGAAAACATTTCTCGCATTTCATTTTTAGCCACTCTCCACATTTTAAGTGCATCACGTCTAAGAGTTTGACGACTTACCGGTTTATAGCGTGGTTGTAGCGTTTTTTTGGAAAACCTTGGTAATGTGAGAAATGTTGAAAAGTCCCAACGACAATCCAACTTGAATGACACATTTAGTTGTTATTTCCCGGTTCAACTCGGCATCATACGGCGATATTTGACCTTGATTGTGAAGTATGGTTTGACTTGAATCACTTGCCGACTTCAACCTCGAGCATGTTCTTTGGGTGTGCCACTTTAAGGTGAGTTTCCTTCCGCCGTAAGAAGAGATCCACACAATTTGCATTGTGCATTTTTCTTCCCGTCAGTGAGAATCACCCTATTATAAAAATTCCAAAATTCAGACTTTCGTCCGTGCTCGGCATGAACTTGAGCAATTTTGTTCACTTAATGCATCACTGGCCATTTTCAAGAATTGAGAGATTGAGAACATGCAAAAACGAATACGAGATAGTGAGAATTGTGAACGTTTTTTCGGGGTTTTTTTTCATTTTGTAAGTTGGCATCTTACCCCATACACCATACAACTTAACTATAGTGTTTAGAACCCTTAAAAAGCCAAAGAAAATGGTTAAAAAGTCAGAAAAACGGTCATATAGTTGTTACCAACAACTATTTTTTTTGAAAAAATCGGATCGGGCTGGGCCGGGTCCAAATTCGGGCCTCTAACCGGTCCGGGCCTAAATCGGATCGGACCTCCATCGGTGGCCATCTCAAGAGGCAACGATAAAAGAACCTGATCCATCCAAAGACCTCACCACCGATCTTTCTAATTAGAAATCACAATCGACTGTAACTTATCCCTCAAGGCAAAAAATTACTAGAAGTGTACTTGCGCAATGCCACGCGATAATCTCGATTTTTATGCTTCCGTTTTATTCTTTCTCTTGATCAATTTTATAATACGATTTTTGTGTGGTAGAAAGCGATGTCAATCTTGGTATCAAATTAACAATTTTGTTTAATTCAAATTTTTATTACAATTTAATTTAGGTTTAATCACGTTGTAATTTATTTTAGGTTTAATAATGTAATGTTTTTATAAATATAAGAGTAAATTACAATTTTGGTCCTTGTGGTTGTCCTTTACTATCAATTTCCGTCCCTCATATAAACTAATTACAAATTTGGTCACTGTGGTTGCCATTCTGTTTCAATTTTGATCCCTTGACTAACTTTCATTAAATAACTTCATCAACTCAAGGCTACTTTGGTCTTTCTACTATTTTCTAAAATTTTAATTAAATAAATGAGTAAACTACACTTTTGGTCCCTGTGGTTTGGTGTTTATAACACATTTGGTCCCTACAGTTTAAAAATTACACTTTAGCCCCTACTGTTTGCCATTTGGTTCGGATTTGGTCCCTCTGACAGACGTCCGTCCAATGTCAGACGTTAGAGGCAACCATGTGAGTTGCACATGAGGGTAAATCCGTCTTTTTACCTCACAGGGACCAAATCTGAACGTTTACCTCAAAGAAACATGAACTCCGGCGAATCTTTCCAATAACCCAATCACACTAATTTGTTTCTGTAATTTAATCAAAGTTACTGTTTTATGAACGATTTAACATCACAAAACGATCTGTGAAAGATTTGCGTATAAACCACGGTCACAACTTGATATTCCGGTAAAACCCGGTTTTCCGGCGAGAACTTTGAGATCACATAACTTATTGTTTTCTCGATCAAAGTTGATTCTGAAAGTTGCTTTGTGTTCCAAAATCAAATACAAAAAGTAATGAAGTGTTTTATCAACTAAGTCCCGTGCAAACTTCAAAACCCATTTGCGTGATGGTGATGATATGGTCATTTTACTTATGGTCATTTTACATATACATATATACGTGATGGTGATGATATGTGTGTGTGTATTTTTTACATATATATGTATATGTAAAATGACCATATCATCACCATCACGCAAATGGGTTTTGTGTGTGTGTGTGTGTGTATTAAGTGTGTTTAAGTGTGTTAGTTCCAGTTTGACAGGTAACAACGATTCAATGAGAAACAACAAGAACATATAATGATTTCAACTTGTCATCCCTCTCATATTCAATAATCAAGATAGTTACAAAAGGTTTGAATAGAAAACAAACTATCTCTCTCTAAACAACTAAGCTCTCGATGAATATGTGAATCGATTAACCTAATTCAAGGTTAACACTAACCTTATATACTTAGGCCTTAACTAAACAAGGCCCAAGCCCATAAAACAAACTAAGCCCAATTAACAATAATTAAGGCTTTTACAATAAATAACCTCTATAATTAAACTAATTACGCTCCATATAAATATTTATATATCTTTCAAATATGTAGGACATTAATTGTCCTAACAATCTCCCCCTAAAGATATATAAATAAAAATTGGACTTGAAACCTTCAGGTCTTGATCTTCTCTTCTTCTTGAATCTTTGAAAACTTCGGTGTTGCTTGACTTCATGTCTTTTCAGCGCTCCCCCTTGAATAAAGTTGAAACCTTCAGGTCTTGATCTTCTCTTCTTCTTGAATCTTTGAAAACTTCGGTGTTGCTTGACTTCATGTCTTTTCAGCGCTCCCCCTTGAATAAAGCTCTTGGTCTTCAAATCTTCAACGAATCTTTCTTTGAATCGCGATTTGAATTTGCTTTCAGCTTCAGCTTTAAGAACTTGTAGAACCAATATGCTCGATGGAGGAAATAAATTGAAGCGAACACCACTTTATAAACGATGAGAAGAGTTGATCACTTGTAAGCACTTTGAAGTCTTTTCGGAATTTGGAACTTGACAGTTACTCCCCCTCGGCTTTTGCATGGGGACTTCTTTACTCCCCCTCGGCTTTTGCTAACTCCCCTGAACTTGATAATCCGTGTCTTTGAATCTGTACCCTTTCTCCCCCTCATGATGAGTAGGAGCATCTGGAGCATCATGCATGTTCAAAGACGGTAGTGACGAGTAGCAAACAAATCAGATAAAACGTTAATTAAACAGGGTAATCAGCTAACACAGAAACACATAAGTAACTGTTATCACAACAATTTAAAAAAAATTGTGTGGCCTATGTTCAGAGCTGGCAAGGGGGTATCTCTGATAGGACTTCCAGTTATCACTGAAGTAAAATATTAAAAAAAATACTTCTCAAACTGTTCCAGCAATATCACGAAGATATGCAATTGGAATCACAAAGACTCGTGCATGTGTGAAAGAAATAAGTTATATCAATTAGGCTCAAAAATTGATTTAACCTGGGACGCAAGTTAAAATCAATAGACACAGTGAATAGAATATGAAGTTCGGAGACCGGAGCTGATGTCTTCCTGTTTCAATATCTAAGACCTCCGAGTGAGGAATAGATAGATTATGAGCTAAATCTCCGTGAATATATGAAACAAGCATCTTTTGTGAGATACTTGAGTGGCTGGGTGGGGTGACACGAGTTATCAACACTGGGTCCATGTCTGTTTCAATATTCATCTCCAAAGAACGAGAATGAATAGATTGTGTGGTTACCCGGATAACTGACTCGGTTTGGTAAGGACCAATAATTCTTTTAAGTCCTGTCACAACCTCACCATATTCTTTTCACTCCAACCTCATCTAACAAGCTAGACCCCTCACTGTAGTCTAAAAAGGATGTGTTTCTTGGGTAGGTCCTTCCGGTTCTGGCTTGACCATAGAAACAATGTAAGACCTAACACTCCTTTCATGCATCGAGTAGAACAGTTTAGTAAAGCAGTTGAAATACGAGTTCTAAACTGATATGTTTAGAAGTCACAACGTTTAAGAACGAGTCCTGATCTGAGATGATCACAAGTCAATGAAATACCAGAGGTTCAATAAACAAGATCAAACGCAAAACAGATTGACTCAGTATGCACAGTATTTGCAAAAATGAAACAATGATTAGAAAGTTTAATTGTGAAGAACAAATCACAATTAACATATCAGATAAGAATTGAATCATTGACAAGAAATAGCGAACTTTGAAAACAACTGGGAATTCAAACGAGTGTATTTCCATCGAAAAATCAACAAATAGGAGAGACATGGAAATAACTAAGTCAAGAAACTGATACGTGGCAATCATGGAAGTTAAAATTGGAAAATAACAAACACAAGTTAGTTATTCAGAATTAATTGTCACGGTCTTTGAATTCAGTTGAAGTTCACTTACCTTACATGAGATAGTACTCCCCCTCAAAATTGGCCTAACCTTTGAATGCCCGTCATGTGAAAAGAATCTTCTAATTTAAATGCACATGACGTTCCTGCAAAACAGATTAAAGGGATTTTGGTATCCATCTATTGATGGGTCCTTGTTGGTTAGATGCCTTATGACAATGAGGACCGGGGATACTATAAGTACCATACCAATACTGAGCATGGTCTTTCTTCACAAAGTCACTTGTTCCACAATAAGAGCAACACAGCTTCTGTGTAGATAAGCTGATCAGTTTATTAACAGAGTAAACTCGATCAGTCTTCACAAAAGGTTTAGCGTGGAAAGCTGTGTTGTTCTTGTCACTTTTAATAGAGACAGGTGACTTTGGAGCCGGAGTGGTTCCTTTAACTCTCCACTCCATTTTTACTTTCTTGAAAGATGGATTATCTTTATTGTCAACACGAGAATTATAGAAAATATTGGAAGGTCGAGTCTGGTCTTTTGAAAAATTCTTTGATTTGACAAAATTCTTTGAAAAACAAATTGTCGAAAATGAACTTGAAGCATAAGAAGGTTGAACACCTTTGATCTTGCTTTCTAAGGCATTTCGTTCTCCGAGAATTAAATCAAATTTCTTTTGTAAATTAGATTTGACCAATTGTTCCTTCAAAATCTCGGTTGCTAATCCAGATAATCTCTGAGTAAGTTTAGAAATCTCAGTTTGAAAGATCTTTCTTTCCTTTTGAAAATCATCTTTCAAGCATTTAGCCCTAAAACCTTCAACTTTTCCCTTTTCAGTCTCTTTGATTAGAACGTCTAATTCGTTTTCCAAATCGGATATTTTCAAAGAAAGTTCTCCATTCGTTTTAGAGAAAGATTTGCCTTCTAATTCAAACTTCTCTCTTTCTGAAATCAATACTTTTTCAAAGTCGGAGATTTGTGTTGAAAGCTTTAGACATCTAAGCTCAAGACTCTTCTTCTCATCAAGAGATTTGTTTGAAGAATCAGATTGCTTTATAAACGTTTGCCTTTCCTTTGCAAAATTTTCTTTCTCCTTTTCAAAAACCTTTTCAAGAGTAGTTAATTTACTTTTAAGCTCAAGGTTTTCACAATTCAGGAGTTTACCTTTCTCTTCTTCAGCAAGCTTCTCAGAACTATTCCAGATTTGAGATTTCAGTTCCTTCAGTTCTTTGACGTACTTGCTGATCAAATCATCTTTCTGCTTGATATTCTTTTCATATAGTATTGTTTGCTCTTCTTCAGTCTTCTCCTTCTTATCAGGCTGCTTGTGCTCCTCTACCTTCTTCTGGCAATGCTGCTGGAAGGATCTGGAGAGTTGAGCCACTGATTTCGTAAGGGTTATGAATTCATCATCAGAATCACTATCTTCTTTTCCCGCAGGTGACTTGGACGTAAACTTCATTTCGCTCAGAATCTCCATCACCTCATCTTCGTCCTGACAATTTGCTTCATACTGAGATGAATAAGACATTTGTTACCTGAAAAATTATGATCGGTAATCGGTGTTGTTTTGAAGAATAAAAAAAAATGCGGAAGAAAATCAAAAATTAAATTTGAAAAACAAATTTATAAAATAAATTCGTTTTAAAATTTAAAAAACTGATTATTATCGGAACGAACGAAATCAACTTCGAGAGTGAAACCAATCAATAATTACCAAACACAACGTACCTGATGACGGGATGTTACTTTCCGGATGTGGTGTACTTTCTGGATCAGATGAGGTTACCGGATAAGATATAAACAAATACTTACCTGGTACGAAGATACCGGATGGAGTCCGGGTAAAACGACTTACCGGATGAGATGTACTTTCCGCACAAACGAACACTTACCGGATGTGAGTGCTTACCGGATGAAAAACTGCAGTGTACTTACCGGATAAAAATGTTCGCGACTTACCGGGTGAAAGTGAACTTACCGGGTGAGAAAGAGCTTACCGGATGCGATGAGATAACCGAATGGGGAGCGTACCGGATAAACCTTGTTTACCGGATGAAAATCAAATCAAACAAACAATTAAACAAACAAAACAAAATAATATTCAATGAAATATATATATATATATATATATATATATATATATATATATATATATATGTAGGGAAGGGTTCAATTGAGAAGTCTAAATATTTTGAGAAATAGAGAAGTGATCATATCCATTGGATTAAATAATCCACGGTCAAGAAATTCGCGTCACACCTGATTAATGCGCGCGTCCACATTAATTAATAAACGACGTTCAGGGGTATTTAGGGTAGTTTCGTAAAATATACGCGGGACATGTTCATATATGAATTTGTGTGATTCATATATGAACCTTTGTGTTCATATATGAACATTTGTAATTCACATATAAAATATTTTTAACTAATTCATATATGAACCTTTGTGATTCATATATGAATCTTTGTGATTCATATATGAATCAGTTAATTTGTTCATATGAGAATTAGTTAAAAAATTCATATATAAATCATTAAGGTTCATATATGAACACAAAGGTTCATATATGAATTAGTTAAAAAAAGTTTATATGTAAATTACAAAGGTTCATATATGAACACAAAGATTCATATATAAATCAGTTAATTGGTTCAACTGATTCATATATGAACCTACAATTAATTAGTTTCATATATGAAACACAAAGGTTCATATATGAATCACAAGATTCATATATGAATTAGTTATAAAGAGTTCATATGTGAATTACAAATGTTCATATATGAACGTATAGTTCATATGTGAATCACACAGATTCATATATGAACTCAGCCCGTGTTTTTTGTAAACGGGATGACTAATTACCAAAATACCCTTCCGTGTTCAAAATCAGCGCATTTAATCGAAGAGTCACGATCACTTCTCTATTTCTCAAAATATTTAGACTTCTCAAATGAACCTAACACTATATATGTATGTATGTATATATGAAAGCTGATGTATGTGTGTATATGTATGGTCAACACTTTACTTGTGATGGACGCACAAAACCAAATTCAACAGTAATAAGAATTGGTCAACTATGTGGATACTTGAGGAAGTAAGAACTGACACGTGGATGTTGAGATGTAGCCGGAAAAGTGATTTATCCGGACACTATATTGTCCGGAAAGTGAGATTCTTCCGGTAACAAAAAACTGTCTGGTAACCTTTTACACAATTGTTATCCGGTGTCTTTGAGTTACCCGAAAACTTGAGGAAAAAATGACTTACCCGAAAACTGCGGCTGATTGAGAAAATCGGATCAGAATTCGATAGGGTTGCTTGATTTCACTCCTGTAGGGTTAGATTTTGACCAAAAACACAAAAACAAACACACCCAAATCGATTTTTGATCAAAATATATCCTATTTTTCACAAAAGTCCACCAAAACTCAATATTTGATTTTTAAAATTGAAAGATTAAACTTTGAGAATTGATGATATCGCAGATAAACAGCAGATACACGCTTGTAAACAATCAAGATCAAACAAACGAATTAAAAATCAACGAAAAGCTTTTCTAACCCGATTGAAGAACGATTTTTGAACAAGAAAAACTGCACTTTTCTTCAAAAATCTGTTGTATGTCGAAAATAATCTGGGTAACGTCTGGACCTTAAATGATTAATCCAACCGGTCAGAATGTGAAACAAGGAGTCCCGAAGCTGCTGTCCAAAAATCGCGACGATCCGACGGTTCAATCTCCGGGAATAGGCGAAACGGCCGGCTGTGATTTTTCAGAAAATTTTCTGCGAAAATTCTTGATTTTTCTTTCTTTCGTTCGATTCCTTTCGTATCTTCAAATCACCGATTTAGCTCTGATACCAATTGTTGAATCCAGATCCGTGCAACGATTATATTTGTGAATAAGCAAATAAGAACAGTTGATATGATTCACAAAGGCTGCCCACTTAGCTATTGATTTAGAGAGAATTACAGTGTAAACCAGAAAAGCTAAATGAGACAACTAGCTAATTTTCAAAGCTAATTGCACTTTAAATACGTTGGGCCCGTGGTAACAAGCCCACGGCCCGTTCACTATGGACTAAGTTTAAACAATTACAATTCAAACCCTTGAACTTAAAATCAACATAAATTATACCCTAACAATCTCCCCCTTTGATTTGAAGTTCGAGTTCGCGCTCGATCTCTTGCCAGTTGAATACGTATCGTTTGCGCAACGCGAAGTGAACCTCGAAGAATCTGATGGCGCGGCGGTAGTCGAGACGTTCTTCAACCATATCCAAAGCAGTCTGAGCAGTTCTTTCATTTAGATTGGGTACATAGGATACCTTTGGATTTTCGAATTCGTGCTTGATGATCTTCCGAAGAGCGTCTTGAACTTTGAGCAGTGTGCCGTCGCAAAATCGATCTACCTGACTGAACCTCATAAACTTCTTTTCTTTCTGAGCGTTGAGGAAAACGATCCCAAATTCCGGTTGAAGCAGCATTGCATTCCCGGGATACATTGACAGTTCAGGAGCTTTCAGATTCGGTTTGAGCAGATTTACCTTCTTCGCTCGGTTCTCGATTGCCATTTGAAAGTCCGTAAGATAAGAGATCATAATAGAACGGACGAGGAATCGACGAACCGCTTCGAGCGCCTTTGTTACAGCAAGCGATCGGATGGTTCTGGTGCGAAGGTCTCTCAGAATAACCAGGAGGTCGAACGGATGGAGATGCTTAAAGTCAGCTTCAGAAAAAATCCATTTTTTCCGTCTTCACGTCGAATAGTGAATACGGGAAAGACGATCTTCATAATTTTGTTTGACTGAATCTTTAGCACCTCTGAAATTTTATGCTTAGTTCGTACCTGGTCTCTCGGGAGACACCGCTTCATGGCTTCTACGTATCGGAGTTGGGGTGCTGGATCAGGACTGTAGATGCCAAGACAGAAGGTCGGCTCGATCGGGCGAATTCAGTGAACAAACAGCTTCTTCAGAGATTCCTCCAGATGAGGAATGAGGACCTTGATCTTCTCCCAACGGTTTTGATGCTGAGGAGAGGGAGGAAGATCAGGAGTTGTCGTTTGCTGAGGGGATGTCGGGATTTTTGCATTTGAGCTTTCGGGTTGATCTGAAGTCGTAGCGGGTTGAGTCGAGTGAACGGGAGGCGTACCATAGAAATTCTGAAGCAGAAACTGGTCGTAATCAACGTTGTCGTCTTCATCAGTGGGAAACACCAAGTTTACCTCGAAGTTTACGGCTCTGGCAGCTTTTTCATACCATGCGTCTTCGGTTTTCGGGTTGGTTTCACATGCTGGATCAATCATGGTGAGCATTGGCATGTCTGATGGTTCTTGTGCGACCAATTCCTGTGTTGTACCCTCGGGCTTTTCAACCGTTGGGGCTTCGTCATCTGAAATATCCATGTCGATGACCATCTGTGCTAATGGCAACTCGGCTTCGGGTGTTGCTGTTGAAGTTGCCGCAGTTGGGGGTTCCTGTTGAACCACTGTTGTAGTTTCGGCAGTCACGATCTGGACGGTCTCGGTTTGGCGTAGACGCTTCTCCCCCTCACGGTGATCAGGATCATCCTGGTCATCGTGCTTGCGTTTGAGACCGCCGGCTTGACTCTTACAAGTGTCTTCTAGTGAGCGGACCCTCTCAGACAGCGTGGCAAGCGCTTTGTTGTAGTCGTTGAGGGTCGAGTCAATGGCGTCAAGGCGTGAGGTGATGGACGAAGTTGGAGCAGTGACCTGGGATCGAAGAACTGAGATCAGGTCTGCTTCGGTAGATGCGGTTGTGTCGGATTCCTGGAGCAGTTGGGCTAAGAGCATCGTCTTTAAGGTATCCACCGAATAAATAGGTTGAGCAAATGTCGGTGGATGTGGTGGTGCGGTTTCGGCTTCAACGAATTTTGCTTTACCTTTGATGGCTTTGGCGATCTCGTCGGTGACATGCTGTTCCAGTGCCTCGCGGACAGCCTTGAGGGTGCTGTCCAGGGACCCTTGCGACACAAAGTCGAGGTGAATAACTCCGGGTTCACTTAGATTACCCGTTAAGACATCTACCGCAGAGGTAGAGCCACTTACGTTCACAGCTGGCGTGATATTAACTGTGGTAGGATTTCCGTCCAATCCTCGTGTTCCGGAAGTCGGAGACACTATAGACGTTCCGGTCGGGTCACTAAGAGTCGCGACTTGGTGTTGTTCTGCATCAAGTGTCCTAGGCGAAGAATGTTCAGTAACAATAGGCTCTAGACTCGATGGTGCACGCAAAGAAGTCGAGACCGGGGCTGCTGGTCTCTTATTTCAACACCAACACACTCCGAATGAGAGGCCGGTGGAAGTTGTGCTTGTTCCCCGTGTAATATTGAAACATCAGTCTGTCGTGAGACGGATGAGTGGATGAGGGGGTCGTGCAATTGCTCCGCTGGGTCCACGGAGTCTTCTTCAATACCCTGTCCCAACTCATGAGACAGGATAGCAGATGTGGCTACCCGGATATGACGTGGCTGGTTTCGCTCAGGAGCCTCGTTATCTTTACGGCTCGATCTTTCCTGGTTCAACTTTGAACGCAGTTCTCTCCGTCTCGCATGATCTAACTCCTCTACGTTTTCTCCCTCAGATGTCCTAGTGATAGGTCTGGTTCCAGTATGTGGAGGTGATTCAAGTGGGATGCCAACGATAAAATCAGGGTTGGGTCCGATACCGTGAGGTATTTGTCTCAGGCGTATGTTTCGGTCGGTATCGGAGTCCGTGGAGTCAGATTCCACGTCTTCAACATCATGAGATGGTGACGGGGGTTCGGTGATATAAGGCTCGGTCGAGTGATGTAGAATTGGTCTGGAGGATTGACCGGCTTGGGCTGAGCTGGAACCGGGTCGCGATTCCACTGCACCACCTACTCTCGGTCCCCTTCCTCTCACAACTAACGTTCCCCGCCCGACAGCACCCGCTTGTCGGGCCATTCCTCCTCTCATCCTAGGACCCTCACGTCCCTCAGGCCTATTTCCCTGGGCAGGTCCCTCCGGCTCTGGCTGGACCATGGGAATTCCTAACTCTCCCCTATAAGCAACTACCCCTGGTGCAGCGGGATCGGCGATGGCTAGTAGGGCGGCAGGAATGGGCGAGGCGACCGCATCGGATGGGTTGCGGATCACCATGAATTGGAGGTGTCTGATGGGGCATACCGGATGTGTAATATGTCTTGGAATGGATGGATTCGCATCCATGTGTTGACGAACTGCAAGCGGTAGGAAACGCGGGTATGGGAGGAACTTCTTCTGTTTGGTTCCGCCGATGTGACGAATAGTGGTCACAAGTTCACGCCAGATTATCATGGCGAAGTCGACGTGGCGGTGGTAGCACACGGTGTGAACAAGTCGCAGGAAGTCGCCGGTACATTGATCAATACCTTTCCATCGGGCGGATAGGCAGCGGTTGAGTATGGTGAAGAGCGTGTACCAAATTGGCACCAGGAACTTGCGATTGAAGACTGATGGTCGTTGAAGGTCGGAGTTGTAACCAAGGGCACGCATTTGTGCGCACAGTGTGGCATCGTTAACGGCAGGATCGTACCGTTCATGGTTGTTGGCAGTGGCTTCCGGTAGAGACAGTAGTCGGCGAAAGGTATCGGGCGTCAGAGTAAATGGGTGGTTGTCTATCTGCGCCGTGATGGTCTGTGTGTTGCCAATCGTACGGACTTGTGCTGTCAGCCAAACTTGTAGAACTTAGATCAAGGGAACGTCGGCGGTGCGAGTGAGTGCCTCGCGGATGGGATGGTGTATCAGAATGTCTAGAATGACCTGATGTTGCGGGTTAGGTCTGAACAGCGCCGGGTCCAAGTAATGATTGTTGGCCTCCAACTCGATGCCATGGTCAGGATCAACCAAAGCAGCATCTGCTACTTCGTCGATGATTTCCTCCTCCTGAGGAATTTGGTCTTCCGGATTTTGTTGTTCCGCCAAGTATAAATCTGTCAAAATGGCACACAGTTAGGAACTTAACCAGAAGAACAAGTGTCGGTGCGTACCTTTGCGTTGAATGGCTCAATCTGAGACAGATTGAGGACTGCTAGGGAGAAAACAGGTACAGAATGGACACAACAGCAGAGGAATCCGGATAAAAAAGACAGGGTGTCCGGACAACTCAAAGAGTCCGGATAACAGGGTTGTCCGGATAAGCATATGCAAGTGTCCGGATGCAAAAGGATTATCCGGACAAAGGTTCCCTGATACGCGAGTTTACCGGATAAGATGGGAGTCCGGACATCACACTGTCCGGTAGTTGAACTTACCGGAAACCCTAAGGTTTCCGGACAACTAGGTTTCCGGGAGTTTGATGTTGTCCGGATGGATATGCATGACATTTGAAGGTGCCCGGTTAAAACCGCATTGAGTTGAACGTGTCCGGACACGATGAATGTGTCCGGACGAAGACGGATTTGTCCACAAAGATCACCATGGGATCTCAAGCTAGTGTGAAGTGCACATATATGTGACAAGTATCAGTCTAGACTACACAGAGAGCATTTCCTATCAAGATTACTACTAAAAAACCACAAATCTTGTGTACCCGAAACTGGGTTTCGGGTTTAAGATAAATCGACCAAATCAGGGTCTGTATGGAATGCAATGTGGACAAAAGTCGATTAAGAATGTTCGTTAGAGAGTTTCGAGTAACATACCTGATTTCGGAGAGGAAAACGAGTGAGAATCGAGCGATTTAGGAGAGTCCGAGCGGGAGAGATAGAAGCGAGGGTTTAGGTCAAAATGTCCGGATGGGGAAAGAACAGGGGCCCGGGTGACTTATATAACCCGGGTATTGACCGGGTTCATGTCCGACCCGGATACACCCGGTCCGGATACTGTCCGGATAACAAGAGAATCCGGATACTGTCCGGATAACTCTGGTGAGTCCTTTTTCGTGAATTTTCAGAAAACTGAACTTTTTATGAGACCTTTCTCTCGCTCCCCCTCAAACTGAGCATTGGAATGCCATTGCTCCCCCTCAAATCGTGCAGTAGGGTGTTGTGGAGAGTTTCGACACACAAAAACTTTTAGGCATTGAAAGAAGAACACTGTGTCGCTCCCCCTCAACTGATGAACATCCAGTTGGATGCTCCCCCTCAGAATGTGCGCGTAGTGTGAAATGCACACGGGAGTATCCACACACACAAAAAACTTTTTAACATATTTAAGAAAAAATGTGTGTGACGCTCCCCCTCAACAGTAGAGTAACATACCTGATAGTTGATTATGCTCCCCCTGAACATAATAGTAGATGATGAAAGCACAGAGATAATGAAGTAATCAAAACAAACGATGGTATGAAGTAAAAGAAACACACGAAGAAAGAGTTAACCAGAGAAACAGACGAAATCTACCTAAACAATACAGAGACTAAATCTAACTAAGTAACCGAGACAGGTAGAATACCAGTGCGAGGAAGTGTATGCTCAATCATCAAGAGTGTTAACTCCGGATGATGAGTGGACAGTTACTCGTAGAGGTATGGAACTTGTAAAGGTACACAGTCGAATTAAGTCTTCAGATTTAGCATACCGAGCTTGAACACAAGAGTTTTAAAGCGGTTTTTCGACCAAGGCTTTGGTAAAGAAGTCTGCTAGATGATGTTCTGTATTGACGAAGTAGAGCTCGACTGTACCTATTTCGACGTGATCCTTAATGAAATGATACCGAACGTCGATGTGCTTCGTCTTGGTATGTTGGACCGGATTGCTGGATATGGCAATTGCGCTCTTTGAGTCACAGTAGATTGGGACTTTGACATAAGTGAATCCGTAGTCTTCGAGTTGTGTCCGCATCCAGATTACTTGGGAACAGCAGCTTGCGGCGGCCACATACTCCGCTTCGGCAGTTGACGTTGACACGCACTGTTGTTTCTTTGATGCCCAGCTTACCAGGCTGTCTCCCAAGAACTGAATGTGTCCTGAGGTGCTCTTGCGGTCCAACATGCATCCCGCGTGATCCGCATCCGAGTAAGCGGAAAGTCCAAAACCTGTCTCTTTCGGGTACCAAAGGCCAAGATCAGCAGTACCACGTAAATAACGAAAAATACATTTAACAGCATTGTAATGAGACTCTTTAGGGTTGGACTGATAACGGGCGCAAAGAAATGTCGAGAACATGATGTCTGGTCTACTGGCAGTTAGGTACATTAAAGAACCGATCATTCCCCGATGCAATTTGGCGTTGACAGCCTTTCCGGTAGGATCGGTGTCAAGCTTTGTATTGGTTGCCATGGGAGTTTTCATTGGTGAGGACTGGTCCAATTGGAATTTCCGAAGAATATCCCTAATGTATTTGGACTGGTTAATGAAGATTCCGGTCGACAGTTGTTTAACTTGAAGAACAAGGAAAAAATTCATCTCACACAGCATACTCATTTTAAAAAAAATTCCCATGAGTTTGGCAAAGTTTTTTGCATATAATGGATTAGTAGAACCAAAAATGATGTCATCGACATATACCTGGACTAGAATGATGTGACCCTTTTCGTTCTTTATAAATAGAGTAGAATCAATAGTACCTCGTGTAAATTTGGATTCTAACAGGAACTTTGATAGGGTGTTGTACCATGCTCGCGGGGCCTGCTTTAGACCGTATAGTGCCTTGTCCAAGATGTAGACATGATCAGGTTTTGAGTCATCCACAAATCCGTCGGGTTGCGACACGTAAACTTCTTCTTGGAGGTCATCGTTAAGAAAAGCTGTCTTCACATCCATCTGGAAGACTATGAAGTTCTTGTGCGCTGCATAAGCGAGAAACATACGGATTGCTTCAATGCGAGCGACCGGAGCATAGGTCTCATCATAGTCGATCCCCTCTTGTTTTCGGTATCCTTTGGCCACGAGACGCGCCTTGTTGCGAACAACAATGCCGTCTTCGTCCTTCTTATGCTTAAAAATCCATTTGGTGCCGATTACCGTCTTGTGCGTAGGACGTGGAACCAGTCGCCATACCTTTAGAGCTTCGAATTGATTCAGCTCCTTTTGCATGGCTATGATCCAGTCTGGATCTTCGAGTGCTTCGCGAACGTTCGTCGGCTCGATCTTGCTTAAGAATCCAGAAAATAGGCAGAAGTTGGCAGAAGCGCCTCGTGTACGTACAGGAGTGGAAGGATCACCGATGATCTGATGCAGGGGATGTGCCTTTGTCCATTTGGTGGTGTGCGGAAGCGGCTGTTGGGTAGAGTGAGATGCGTCCGGATCCACATATGCACCAGATGGAAGGTCTTGAACTTGTTCAAGTGTAGCAGTCGTGTTTCTTGGAGGAAGTGGGGGAGGATTCGTCGATGGTTGAACAACCTCTGGTTCCGAGGAGTTCAGAGGTTGAACATCGGTTGTAGCAGAAGACGAATCATTAGGAGCGATCTCTGAGAGCATAGGTTCCTCTGGGGGGGGTTACATTACCAGGTGTACTTGTTGGTCCCGAAGGCCTATACAAGTTTGTAGAAGGGGGGGGGGGGGGGTTGAATACAAACACACAGATTTTACTTTTCTAAATTGTTTATTGATAAATCATTAACAATTTACAGCTTGTTGCGGAGACAAGATTAAGGATAAACCTAAATCTAAACAAGTTGGAACACTAAGGTTTCTTGCACTAAGAGAGATAAGGAAATTACTAATAATAACCTATCTGAGATAAGAGATTTGAACTTGTCCAGAGTTAGCAAGTTACTTCAAATAAAGTGAGTTCATCTCTTTATATACTGCATGCATTTAATGCAAGTCAGTATATACTTTACACGTGTCATCAGCTGGTTGGTTGCATGTCATTGACCTTGGTTGACAACCTTAGTAGCCGTATGGATGAATAGTGTAGTATCAGAGTGGTTGTACGATTTCAGATATTCGGAGGTTCTTTTCTGACAATTCGTACGGAGTCATGCAAGGGTGGTTAAGACAAAAGTACTTTGTACGGAGGACTTCATGATCAGCTTTCGTTGATTCAGCGATCTATCATTTCATATCAGCGAATGATAAAGTTCAGCGATAGCTGAAGTCTTGTACTTGATACTTCACGTTGAGTGGACAAATCTGAGTCTTCGCTGATCCGCATCAGTTCATTAGGAGACTTGTCGCTGGTTCTTGAGCTTGATCTTCGACTTCAGCGTAGAACCTATGTTGACGTGAAACTTGTCTTCAGGGATCATAAGTAAACAACTAACTTATCAGCGATCATCATAATGACTGAACAGACTCATCACATTAATGGTGAACAGTGTTCGCTGAATGTTTAATTTAAAAGGGCGAGAGTTCCTATCAGCGGTACTGTAAGATCTTAGTACTTATCAGCGATAGTGAAACTCTGATACATATTGTTTACTTACAATTTTCACTAAGTATTTAAGAGAGGGTCATTATCAAATCACTGAGGGTTTGGATCAACAATCTCCCCCTATTTGATTATGACATAGCAACAAAGAAAATTGCTATTTAATGAAAACATAAGGATAAAAAGAACTCATAAAATATTTGTCCCTTTTACTGTTTTCTGGGATCTTTTCAGTACTGATGGATTAAAGTACATTCGCTGAAATCTTTCTTTAACACTTTGAATCAGGTTACAATGAAGAACAGAAAGATTATAAGTACAAGCGAAATAAATTACAAGTACAGAAGGATAACTGATACAATAGAGAAAAAGGAGATTATATCAGTTTTCAAAAGGTTCTTCCTTAATGAGAAGTTCATCAAGGGTCGTCTTTTCAGTGGGGATCATCCAGTCAGGAACATTTACTCCTTGATTCTTTAACTTCAGAGCAACTTCAAAAATCAAGGGCTTCAGGTGTCTAGCTTTGATGTCGCGTCTGACTTCGCACCAGTGTACGAGATCTCTGAGTTGTTCGATGGGAGCGATGTGGAGCTCAGAGACACGTTGAAAGTGAGGATTTCCATCATAGTCTAAAAAGAATATATCATATGGATCACTTACCACTGTGCCAGGGATGAAGGTTTCTCCAGGTGGTAGGGACGTGTCAAGCATTGAAAGATCAGCATCAGGGCCAAGAACTTCAGCACGAGAGAAACCAATACCTGTTTCATTTCGAATGATTGGACCTGAATCAGAAACTTTCTTCTTCTTAGCAGAGGCATTCTTCGGTTGAGGAAGAGTAGGAGGAATATCCACAGCAGATGAAAGCAAGTCGATCTGTTTGTTTAAGATCATCTCAACATGGCTTTTGAATTTTGAGCGTGATCCCTGAATGGCTAATTTCGTTTCTAACCATTCAGAGAGACCAAACTTTTCTAATGAAGCAGCATAGAAGGTTTGCTTGGTTTTGTCATCTCTGTAGACATCCACTTCAACAACAGGAACATCAACGTACATTTTTCCTCTGATGTTGGCTTTGATTATTTTGGATGGTCTTGATCGATAGGTCAGCATTTGTTTAGCCCATTCCAAAGTTGTATCAGAGACCTTTGTCTTTTCTCTAACGATTTCTTGAGCATCATCCCAGAGCTGACGTTGAACATCAATGGGAACTCTTTTCATCTTGGGGTCTTTGATTGATCATTGAGTAAGCTTGATGGCGTATTCTCTGTCTTTCTCTTCAGCTTCCTTCCTTTCAGCGATAAGGCGTTCAGCTCTAAGGTGTTCCTGGTATTCAGCTTTGGAGATTTTGAACTTTGGAGGAACTGAAGGAAGTTGATCACGCCTTAGAATGATTCGCTGATCCTCGAATCGCTTTATTATTTCCTCTTTTCTCTTTTGATCCTCTTCACTCAGCTTTTGAGGAGCTGAGGAAGGTCTGTTTCTGTGCGAGAGTGATTGTTCTTCTGGTTCATCAGTCTCAGAGATCAAATCTAAGACTGGGAATATTTCATCAGCAGCAGCTGGCTTTATTTGTGAAGTCGCAGTAGTAGAACCTTCAGCGACATCCTCAAACAGGGGAGAGGACTAGCTGAAACACAGCGATCCTACAAATAAGAACATGGGTAGAAGAACTTGGGTAGAAAGAGAAAGATAAATATGTTCAGGTGTAGGCTAGGGTAGTAGAACTTATAGAGGAGGGACGGAGTGAGAGATGTTTAGTGTACCTGACAAACCGGCTTTTCAAGCAAGATCGTCAGATTGTCATCTTCAGCGACGCTTTTGCCTTTGCCTTTCTCAGCGCCAGAGGCTGAGGGCTTTGTCTTTGTCCGCTCCCCTGTTGGTTCATTTATTGAAATTCCCTTAAGAGCTTTAATCCTTGGGGCAGGTTTGACGATAAAGAAATCTTCGTCATCTTCGTCATCATCATTATCATCCTTCTTTGGAGAAGAAGATGGTTCATCATCAGGGATGTCGACGGTTTCATCATCTTCTGCTTCGGATTCTTCAGCGTCTTCTTTGAGTTGCTCCCCCTCAGATACAGAGGCGAGCTTCTCGGTTCCCTCAGGGTTTTCATCTCCCTGAGGTCCAGCGATAAGATCTTCATTCTTCTCTCCCCTGATAGATTCATCATGGGAAATGTCTTCAGCGCTCTTTTCAAGATCCTCAGCGCTCTTCTCATCGGTATGTTCAACGCTCTTTTCCTCGGGATGTTCAACGCTCTTCTCCCCCTCTTTCTCATGATGACTGGGGGAGGAATGGGTAGACTCTATAGCTGTGGGAGGCTCTCTGTCTTCTTGCCCAGAGATACCCACACAGCTTTCAATCTTTGCTAATCTGACTTCTAGGCCAGTTATAGCAGGATTGATCTTTTCCATCTCTTTGCGATCTGTCGCTGTGAAAGTTTCCAAAGCAGGGGCAGGGGCAGGTTCAGGAGCAGGAGCTCTTGCCTTGTTGAGCAGCTCTTCAATCATTGTTTTCATCGAACCAACGTCGGTCTTTACAGAGCCTAAGTCAGTCGTCAGAGTTTGAACATTTGTCTTTACAGCAGACATATCACCCTCTAGTGCTCCAACCGATCAGCGTTGTTACTTCGCCGGACATGGAGGAAACTGATTGTTTGAGTGAGGTGTAGTCTGTGTAGATATCAGCGAGCACCTTAGCAAAGTCGCTGAGAGTCTTATCAACTTGCTTCAAGTCATATGTGGAAGCTTTCTTCTCCCCCACCGTAGTCAGCTTTGTCAAATTCTCTCCAGCGTTTGTTACAGCTGTAGAGTTGTTGGAGAGTGTGGTGGTGAGACCGGTCAGCTTTGTTTCCACGGACTTCAGAGACTCGTTGATGTCTCCCAAATTAGGACCTGTAACACATAAGTACTTGTGAACAAAGGAAAGCTCAGAAGTTTCAGGTTTAGTTACAGTGTATATGGGTTGATTTGTACCTGCAGGAGGATTGACGAAGTCGTCAAAGTTGCGGATTCCTGAAAAATGTTCCATATCTTCCTCAAAAGTGCGGTGAGGTATGGTGATCTCTGCAGGTCCTGTCTTCATCATTCGTTGAGAAGCGTCAGCGGTGGCTTCTGGAATGATGGCATCTCCAGTGTTCTTTGGAGGAGTGTCCAAGTGAGTGGAGGGAGAAGCGAAGGATAAGAATGGGGTTCGGGTTCTGAGTTCAGCGTTGGAATCGCTGAGAATCACTCCATCAGTCTTTTGAGAGACTGAGGGAGGTTGGGTAGGTTCCAAGTTTCTAACCTCAGCGTTTGGAGACGATGAAGTCTGGATTGGAGGGATGGCTTGCACGGGTGTGGCAGAGCGTACCACGGAACTTTCCTTCAGCTCTTCAGAATGAGCTGAGGAGTCTTCAGCATGGAATTGCTGGGGTTGCTCCTTGGTTTTCTTGATCCTTTTGGAATCAAGTTGGGTGTGAGAGTGTTTCCTTTTCTTAGAAGGAGAGGATTGTGTGGCCGGGGCATCAGCGATGGGTATTGTCGCTGAAGGAGCCACAAAAGTCGAAGAATTGGGGTTAAGAAGAGAGAGAAGGGTAGAGAGACGTACCTCATTGTCGACAGGTTTGAAATCGAGCACCTTAGGGCCAACCTGGGAAAGTTTCAGGTCACCCTCTTGAGGATAGCTGTCCTTCAGGCCATATTGGAAGATGGAGCTGATGAAACGGGGGTAGGGAACCCATGCAGGTCTGTCAGCAGCGGAATCTACTCTTTGCACTAGGTCATCATAAATGATAGATGCCCAGTCAATATGTAGACCTTTCAGCAGTGCGTATCCCATAGCCTGCTGAGGTTGAGCGGCTTGATCAGAGGAGCCGGTCTTCGCTGTCATGCAGCTGATCAGGTGTGCGAAGATGAAATTCATCTCGCTGGGCATTTTGGACTTCTTTATCAGCGTCAACTTCTTCTCGGGCTTCTTGTCTCTTCCAGTTTCCCAGACATAGCCCATTGCATCAAAAAAATGCAATAAGAGCTTCTTTATCAGCGTGCCTTTTATGGTCAGGGAATGGAACAAACGGTTTTTCTTTGGTAGCATTGGGAAAGTTTAGAGCTTTTCGAATGATTGCGGGGGTTATCTTAATTGTGCCATACTCAGTATCGCTGAGTATGCAATCGATGGTTTTGGATGCATCTTTGGCGGATGGTAGCTGAGAGTGTCTGGCAGAGTACCAGAACTGGGATAGTAGCAGCTGACTTGCGGGAGGTGTGATGGTCAGGGCTGTTGAAATGCAGCAGTTTTTCAGGAAATTCACAGCATCATCCAGATGTGTAACTTGCTTTCGAGGAGGAAACTCGAGAAGCGCAGAGAGGTTGTTGACCTTGGTCCAATCTAGCTGATCCAGCTTGAACTTAACCTGAGGGGCTTTGATGATATCCACTTCCTCAGAGTCAGCGGAGATGGACTCAGCGGTAACATTGATCTTTGAAGATGCCATTTCTCTGTATTATCAGTTCAACCAAAGATGTTAACAAATAAGAATTGTCTTGATATGGAAAGAATTTCCATTAAGATGGTTCGAATTTTGTCCATTTCATTCAGACATAAATGTCTTAATGAAGATTAGGGTTTTTCATGATTTTGAAACGAAATGTAAAACCCATAAAGTCTTGTATTCCAGTTTTAAAAAATGGATACGAATGAAGAACAAGTTTAAGATTTAGATTTAAAACTTGAAGAACAACCATGAAATGGTTGTGTTCATAAAACCATGAAAGAAATGATTTTATTTTTAAGAAGTTCTTTTGTTTGATCTTGTTTAAAACAAAGATAAGATCAGAAACAAGTTATCTGCATTTAAAAAATAAGAACATATTAACCTTGATGTTTGATGAAGAAGATGATGAACAATTCTTTGAAGATTTGAGAGCACAAATGCAACAGTAATTCTTTTCTTGCGGAGGAAGATTTATCGCGTAAAAGACAAATATAAACCAAGAGATGTTTATATAGAGATTTTTAGAGAGAGAAAACCTTGAGCGGGAAAAGGTTTTCATCATGACACGGACACGTGTTTGCATTTGATTGGAAGTTTGAACGAAACGGGCAAACGTGTGTCAGAAAGAAATCGTGCCTTGTGTTATCCGTTGCAATGACGTCACAACTGTCCTTTCATATTCTTGGTTGTCTCTGAGGTTTTAAAAAAAACTCAGGGACTCTTTGAAAACATGAAGCACTGAATAGAAATATCAGTGAAGGTTTTAAGAAATTTCAAAAAGTCGATGTTAAGAAAGAGATATTCAGCGATGCAATTTATTTTGAAATCTTGCATTTACATGCGATATGTCAGAGAGAGAAAACATACCTTGATATCAGTGAATCAAGTTTATTCAGAGAGAAGATGATGAAATGGATTATATAAGTTGATTTTATTCTATCGCTGATCAATGTGAACCGTTGAAGGTTTATCCTTCAAAGTTCAGCATTCCAAGCTCGCTGATGAGAAAGTTGAATCTTGTCTCATCAAGAGGTTTGGTAAATAGATCAGCTAACTGATAATCAGTTGGAATAAAATGAAGTTCTATATCACCATTCATCACATGATCTCTGATAAAATGATATCTGATTTCGATGTGTTTTGTCTTTGAGTGTAGCACTGGGTTGTTGGCTATAGCGATGGCACTAGTGCTGTCGCAATAGATTGGAATTTTGGAGAGCTGAAGATCATAGTCTAGTAGCTGATTTCTCATCCACAAGACTTGAGAACAACAGCTTCCAGCGGCTACATATTCATCTTCAGCTGTGGAAGTGGACACTGAGTTTTGCTTCTTACTTGTCCAACTTACCAGCTTTCCACCCAGGAGCTGACATCCTCTTGTGGTGCTTTTCCTATCCATTTTGCAACCATGCACGAGGAGCTTGCTTTAAGCCATAAAGTGCCTTATCCAGTTTATAAACATAACCTGGACGCTTAGGATCTGAGAATCCTGAAGGTTGTTCCACATAAACTTCTTCATTCAGCTTTCCATTCAGAAACGCTGACTTAACATCCATCTGATGTACTTTGAAGTTTTTGTGTACAGCATATGCTAAGAATAGACGAATAGATTCAAGTCTTGCTACTGGAGCAAATGTTTCGTCATAATCTATGCCTTCCTCTTGTCTGTATCCCTGAGCAACAAGACGAGCTTTGTTGCGAGTTACAGTACCATGTTCGTCCAACTTGTTTCGATAGACCCATTTAGTGCCTATCACCGTTTTGTCAGTTGGTCTACGAACGAGTTTCCAAACTTTGTTTCTTTCGAATTCAGTCAGCTCTTCTTGCATAGCGCTGACCCAGTTTGGATCTCTGAGGGCATCATCTATTTTCTTTGGTTCAGTTAGAGAAATAAAGTTAACAAATAAACAAATATTACCTGCACTTCTACGAGTCTGAATACCAGCGTTTGGATCACCAAGAATTTGATCGATTGGGTGATTTACAGTCCATCGCTGAGCCAGAGCATACGTCGCTGACTCAGTCTGAACTGGAGAAACTGAAGATGAGGCTTCAGCTACTTCTGGATTATCAGCTAAGAGAGGAATGTTTGCACTTGTCACTTCATTCACTGATTGCTGAGAAATAGATGGAATTTCTGAGATATTTGGATCAACTGCAGGTATAGTGTTTATAGGAACAACTGAGACCCAAGATGTTTCAGCTTAACTATTCTACATATCTGGAATGATAGTAGGACCATCATTTTCTACGGTGTGAGCATGAGGAGTGGGAACTTCTTCTGAATCACCAAGATGAGAAAACATCCATTGATTCAGTTCTTCAGTATCAGCGGACGGTTTAGAGTTCACTGAACGGGATTCGTCAAACGTGACGTGAATAGTTTCTTCTACAGTTTGTCTTCTACGGTTGAAGACTCTGAAGGCTTTGGAGACTGAGGAGTATCCAAGAAAGATTCCATCATCAGCCTTAGGATCAAACTTTCCAAGGGCATCTCTGTTGTTCAGTATAAAACACTGACATCCAAAGATGTGAAGAAAGCTGATTGAAGGCTTTCTCCCATGAAAGAGTTCATAGGCTGTAATTTTGAATCTTTTAACTATCAGCGACCTGTTTTGCGTAAAACAAGCAGTGTTGACAGCTTCTGCCCAAAACTGAGTAGGCAGGTGAGAATCGATGAGCATTGAACGTGCAGCTTCAATAATTGTTCTATTTCTTCTTTCAGCGACTCCATTTTGTTGCGGTGTTCTCACTGACGAAAAGTTGTGAGAAATACCCTTACTCTCAAGGAAGGAATCAAGAGAACTGTTTTTGAATTCAGTTCCATGATCACTCCTTATTGAGCGAACAGTCATATTGTTCGGAGTTTCCATCTTCCGAACAAAGGTGATGAGTTCTTCAGGGGTGTCACTCTTAGAACGGAGAAACATTACCCAAGTGAAGCGAGAGAATTCATCAACTATGACCAGCGTATATTTCTTTCCAGCGATGGATTGTTTGTTAACAGGGCCAAACATATCCATATGGAGTAGTTGTAGAGGAGATGACACTGAGGAGACTTGCTTTGATTTAAAGCTTGCCTTGGTCTGCTTCCCTTTTTCACACGCTGAACATAAAGACTCTTTGGCGTATGAATGCTGAGGTAGACCAGTGACTAACTCTTTGGAGGAAAGAGTATTCAGTGTCTTGAAATTTAGATGCGAGAGCCTCTTGTGCCATAGCCAGTTAACATCAGAAGATGCCTTTGAGAAGAAACAGGAGTTCTCAGTGGTTGTTGAGTCCATGTTTATTACATAAACATTTTCCAAACGATAACCGCTGAGAGCTATCTTCTCCTTTTTGTCAGTGACAAAGCAGGATTCCTTAGTGAAAATCACTTTGTTATCCATGTCGCAAAGCTGACTGATGCTCAGAAGATTATGCTTCAGCCCTTCAACATATGCGACTCTTCTGAAGGAGGTTGTACCATTTGAAAGTACACCATACCCTCGGGTGTGTCCTTTTCCATTTCCACCGAAAGTCACAGAGGGACCCTTCTCTTCCTTGTATTTAGCGAGCAGGTTTTTCTTTCCAGTCATGTGTCTAGAGCATCCGCTATCGAGATACCAGATACCCTTCTTAACCTGCAATTACAAAGGAAGATTAGTTTTGCTTGGGTACCCACTTAACCATGTATACACGTTTGTCAGTGGAGCTAGTTGGAATAGAAGGTTCAGCGGTCTTCGCAGCATTTGAAGATTCAGCTTTGTCTTTCTTCACTTTGGTTAATTTCTTAACTTCAGTGGTAGGAGTCACCTTGACCTGATATGCATCGTGGTTGGTCTTCTTTGCCTTGGGGGCAATCTTCACCTTAGCTATCTTTTCAGCTTTGGTGGCTGTGGGGCACTTACTAGCAATATGATCGGTAAGTCCACAGTGATAACATTTCCTATAACTAAAAGTAGTTCTAGGACCAATTGTATGCTGAGCTTTCAATTTCGAATTAGAAGTGCCAGCACCAAGTAAACTATTGGCTTTAGAAATGGGACGAACATTCAGTTCTTCAGATTTCTTACCAAGGACATCCACTCTGAGTCTAGGAGTAGATCGCTGAATAGATCCTGAGATCAGCTTTCTAGATCCAGAGGGGTTGGTCACTGAGGCTTTAGAAGCATTCAGCTTTGGTACTAAGGTACCCTTCTGAGGATTTTGATAAATAACAATTCATTTACCTTTGTCTTTAGAGACAGAGGTAGGTTTTTAATAAACCATTTTCTCCTTACCTTTTGAGGAGGTAGGAGTTTCCTCAGGGATTGGTGTAATGGACGAGGAGCACTGAGATGATGAAGTGTCAGCGACTGAGGATACGAACGTTCCAAATTTAAGCATTGAACGTTCAGTGGTTGGTTTTGGAGTATCATATTTATAACCCAGACCACGTTTATCACTCAGAGGAATCTGAGCCTTAATTATCTCAGTGATCTTTGTTGAAGAATTACACCATCCTTCAACAGTAGCTTTTTCAGCCTCTAATGCAGCGATAGCTTCTGCTCGTTCGATTTTGACTAGCTGATTTAAATATACTTGATCTTTAAGATCTTCTTCAATTTTAGAAAGCTTTTCTATTTGAAGGTGGCAGTTTTTAAGCTTTTCAGCGAGATCAAGATTTTGGTTTTCAACCACAGTTTTGCCGTTCATGGCTTCGTATAAACTTCTAGTCAAGAGATCGATCTTACGGAGACTATCAGCTTCATCAATATTTGCAATATTGGTAAAGAAAGAAGGTGATACCTGAATGACAGATGTTGAAGTGGAGGGAATGTCTGAACTTTCTTCCTCTTCTTCAATCTTGGCCATGAGACATTGATTTGCTTCATCATCTTCAGAGTCAGATGATGATGCTTCTTCATCAGAAGCAGCCCAATCATAGTCAGCCATCAGGCCTTTTCCTTTCTTCTTAAAGCTTTTCAGCTTTGCATACTTCTCCTTCAGCTTTGAGTATTTGTCATCTTTATTCCTTGGAACAAAGTTTTTCTTTGAGAAATCTGAAGGTCTCATGATTTTCTTTGACCTGCACTCATTAGCGAAATGACCTGTCTTTTCGCAGTTGAAACAAGTAGCAGTAGCCTTATCAACAAAAGCTGATGATTTAGGCTTGTCAGTTATGGAAAGAGGTTTGTTCTTTCTAAACATTTTCTTCTTGGCGAATCTCCTGAACTTTTTAGTTAGGAGAGCCAAGGATTCATCATCATCTGAAGAATCAAAGTCCGATGACCTTTCAGAGTTACTTTCTAACTCAGTGATAGTGACCGAGGGTCGCTGAGTAGAAGGTTCCTCTGAGATTAAAGCAACATGGGTGCTTTTGGAATCTTTTACAAGATTCTTCTTAAGATGGCTAGATTGCTCATGATTCAGCAATGTACCATATAAGTTAGCAAGGGTCATTGATCTAAGATCCTTTGACAGCTTGAGACACATGGAATAATTGTCCCAGCTTTCAGGTAAACATTCTAGAAACTTTGTCAGCACTCCAAAGTTAGAATATTCCTTACCAACAGTTTTCAGATCTATAATTAAGCAATTAAAACGTTGGTGAACTTCAGAGAGAGTTTCATTCTTACCAGAAATGAAGCTTTCGTATTGTCTTACCAGGTTGATCTTTCTTGAGTCCTGGACTTCAGACGTTCCTTCATACTGAACACATATTGTGTCCCACATGGCTTTTGATGATTTCAGGTTCATGACGGAATGGTAGACTTCGTCAGGAAGGGCCATGGATAGTATGGATCTGGCTTTTGTATCTATAGCCACTTTCTTCTTATCTTCGTCGGTCCACTGATGGATTTCTTTAGGAATCAGCCTTTCTGGAATAGCAGGTCTATTTGCAGTGGCTGGAACTAAAGGATCAATTGTTACAGGGATGTGTGGGCCGTTCTCAAGATAGTAAGGTATAGTAGGGTCTACACCTTCTAAGAAGAGTGTCATCCTATTTTTCCACAAGTTGAAGTTGTCTCTGGAAAATCTAGGGGGTTTTGCAAGAGAACCATTGTCTATATAATGTGTGTTTGAGTTGGTGGCCATTTTCAGATAATAGCAAGGAAGAGAAATATCTTAGATTAGATCTTGTTTATGAGATTAAACAAATCTGCTCTGATACCACTTGTTGGTCCCGAAGGCCTATACAAGTTTGTAGAAGGGGGGGGGGGGGGGCGTTGAATACAAACACACAGATTTTACTTTTCTAAATTGTTTATTGATAAATCATTAACAATTTACAGCTTGTTGCGGAGACAAGATTAAGGATAAACCTAAATCTAAACAAGTTGGAACACTAAGGTTTCTTGCACTAAGAGAGATAAGGAAATTACTAATAATAACCTATCTGAGATAAGAGATTTGAACTTGTCCAGAGTTAGCAAGTTACTTCAAATGAAGTGAGTTCATCTCTTTATATACTGCATGCATTTAATGCAAGTCAGTATATACTTTACACGTGTCATCAGCTGGTTGGTTGCATGTCATTGACCTTGGTTGACAACCTTAGTAGTCGTATGGATGAATAGTGTAGTATCAGAGTGGTTGTACGATTTCAGATATTCGGAGGTTCTTTTCTGACAATTCGTACGGAGTCATGCAAGGGTGGTTAAGACAAAAGTACTTTGTACGGAGGACTTCATGATCAGCTTTCGTTGATTCAGCGATCTATCATTTCATATCAGCGAATGATAAAGTTCAGCGATAGCTGAAGTCTTGTACTTGATACTTCACGTTGAGTGGACAAATCTGAGTCTTCGCTGATCCGCATCAGTTCATTAGGAGACTTGTCGCTGGTTCTTGAGCTTGATCTTCGACTTCAGCGTAGAACCTATGTTGACGTGAAACGTGTCTTCAGGGATCATAAGTAAACAACAAACTTATCAGCGATCATCATAATGACTGAACAGACTCAGCACATTAATGGTGAACAGTGTTCGCTGAATGTTTAATTTAAAAGAGCGAGAGTTCCTATCAGCGGTACTGTAAGATCTTAGTACTTATCAGCGATAGTGAAACTCTGATACATATTGTTTACTTACAATTTTCACTAAGTATTTAAGAGAGGGTCATTATCAAATCACTGAGGGTTTGGATCAACAGTACTCGTATCAGATGAGGATGGTTGAGTTGTCTCCACAGATGTTGACGGCGTACTCGTAGACGACGGCGGACCAGTTAAGTCGTCTGAATCCGCATTGCGAGCAGCTTCAAGTCGCGGGTGCGCTGAGACAGGTGTGGAAGAGTTAGCATTGTCATCATAAAAGAATTCAAATAATAAATCTAAATCAGAAAGATTATCATTCGATGAAGATGCATGATTCGGATTTACTAATGCTTGTGTAGATCCCGAACTTGGAGGTCCGGAAGCTAACACGCCAGTTAAACCGGGTTCTGAACTGATTTTCCAGAAACGGCCGGCTGTGAATAGGCGAAACGGCCGGCTGTGATTTTCCAGAAAATTTTCTGCGAAAATTCTTGCTTTTTCTTTCTTTCGTTCGATTCCTTTCGTATCTTTAAATCACCGATTTAGCTCTGATACCAA